>QANU01095819.1:1986668-2038789 GCA_003254905.1 Nissolia schottii | reverse complement strand
TTACCATGACACGTGCTCACGCTATCATGGCCATGGCTTCGCCAAGCTTCCTTGATCTCTGGTTCCTTCACAAGCCTCTTCTTTGTTCCTAACCTAACCTAACTAATTAAGCTTTAAAAGTACAAAAGAAATGAAGAAGAATGGTGTTTTTGGGGGTAGAAGGGGGATGGAAGAAGATGGAAGAAGAGATGCCCAAAATGAATGCCTTGGCCCCCTATTTATAGGTGTTTTCAGGGGGGAATCGCTCAGTGTAAACAGTACCTTCGCTCAGCGATCTGGCGGTGGACGCGGTTTGCCAGTTGGCGCCAGCTGACGAAGTTTCTGGAAGCTGGTTCGCTCAGCGGATTGGTACTTTCGCTCAGCGGACTGACTTGCGCAGCAGTCAGTAAAACTGTAATATCTTGGGCTACACACCTTCGATTGAGGTGATTCAAATTGCTTCTTCAAGATAAGAGATAGAGCTACAACTTTGTAGTTTACATCAATTCGATATTAAATCTCTATCATGGCTCAAAATCAATGGCAAAGTCAGTGTTAAAAATCCTCAGCTCATCTTTTAACCAAATCTTTTTGGATTTGAATTTGATCTTGCATTCATTGGTCCAAATCTTCTCTTCACATCTTCAATGATCCTCTTGAACCTTCATTTCACATTTTAGTATGCATTTGCCCATTTAGGGAGTAATAACTTAGAGTATAAAATTGACTTATCAATCCTTCACTGAGCGGTTCTATTGCCAGAATCTTCTCTTTAAGCTTTTTTCCAATTCTGCCCTTTTCTTCCATTCTTCATGGGATTATTCTTTAACTAGGTTGCTTGTATCCATCCTCAAAATATATTTAATATCCTACAAAATATGGGGAATTCATTAGATAATTATTTAAAAAGTTTGCAGATTAGTGTCCTTTTGATATGTCAAAATTGTATAAATTGGGTACTTATCAACGGTATAAGCGGAATATTTTTCGGACGACCATGCGCGACGCACCGACACTGCAGATGACCGAATACGAGCGAAACGGGAGTGTTTACCCGTACATAGTAAACTGTTTACCCGTACGTAGTAAACAAAGCTCACTAGGTTGTTGTCTACTTGGTCGGAATACCTTAGTCCATAGTTATCTTTTGAAAATAATCGTTGCTCAAGAAAATAAGGACCCATTTTAAACTTTTGCTTGTATCACATCAATACTAAAATAGAGTCATGCATTGAAAATAAAATAATTATAACAAGGCGGATAACATTATCATAATTAGAATCTGTAATACACATTCATTGGGTCCGTCATACAAGATCACATCAGATATACATAATATGTACACAGACCAACATATCAAATACATAATCCAGAATATACAGCATCAAAATGCAAGGACTACTGGAATGTTACTCAGTATGTCCTTGGCAAAACTAAACAACTAGCTCATCCATTCATAGCCGCTCATGGCTCATCTGGCGGCTCCTTCGCATCCTCAAAATAGGACTCATCATCTTCTGTACCTGAAGTCATAAAACAGTGGGAATGAGAACGGTAGGTTCTCAGTGGAAATAACTTTAGTTCCTGAGTCTCGTACCAAATTATGTCGGACATCAGGCCGCTCAGAGATCTCTAGTGAACATACATACTAAAGTCCCTACCATTTATTATCTGGCCTATCTGAACGGCTTTATCTGCATTAATATATGACATGGGAACTACTCTTGCTTACTACATTCTCGTGCTGATTAATATCTGGTGTAAACCGTCTCGAGCGCGCTCTTGACAGTACGGCATAGCAGCAGACTATATATTCAAGTAATCAACTACATAACGGAATACATTCAGAGTACATTCAGCATAACAGAATCATCGAAATATGCATCACATAGTCATCCAGAGTAAACATAACAGAATTAGCAGAATATGTGTAGCATAGTCAGCAGCATAAACATGACAGAATTATCAGAATGACATGTCTAACAGAATGTAACAGCATAACAGAATATAACAGCATAATAGAATAGGTGTTATTCCCACCATAGTAATGTCCTCTGTTGACACTAGTATGACGGAATAACCTCACACCCTCAGTATAGGCCGACACTTTCTGGACCTTACTGCGATGGGCTTCCACCCCCTTGACAGTGGGCGGATATTGGACCCCCACCTAAGCTTGCCCCCTTTCGACAATGCATAGGCATGGTAACCGCACACCTCCAGGTATGCCATATCGGCACCACCTATGGCGGGCTTCCACATTCAGGATGCCTCGACCTCCTGAAGTGGGATCATAGTGGCTCACGTGATCACGGCCTGTTCAGCATGTGGCATATAGCCAATTTCAGCATTGGGCATTTGCCCTGTTTCAGCAGCATTGGGCATTGGCCCTTTTTCAGCAGCATTGGGCATTGGCCCTTTTTTAGCAGCATTAATGGTACCTGCAACATAGCATACTGGTTTCCCTATGGTTCATTTCAGCATCTTTACTTATCTCAGAGTTAATTATCATGTCTTTAACTAGGTGAGTCATGAATGCATGAAATGCTACAGATATCATCACAGATTACATAACCTCTACATGCTTAATACATTTCCTTCATGTACAGCATCTACATTCACACAATTCAACTAACGATCACAGATACAACATCAAACACTAATCTATGAGCCTCAAGAAGGTGCCATCAGCTTTCTCTAGTCTTAAGCCGCTCAGCAAAAATTGATGTTCGCTCAGCGGTTTGAGCTCCTCTGCTTAGCGATAGAGGTTGTATCGCTCAGCGGTACTGACCTCATTGCTCAGCGGCTAAAACTTTCTCAAATTTTCTCCACCGGCTTACATTAAAAATATCTTTTTTCACTTTCCACGTGGGCTTCAGCCCGCTCAGCGGCGCTTGAACCTCAGCTCAGCGGCCCCTGTGCGAGAGCTGAAAACCGAATTGCTCATCTCTTCCATTCTCTTCCCTTAGCTTCCATGGAACCCTACATGAGTCTTACACATAATTCAAGCACAATAATCCTATCTAATTCATGTCACAAGACCCTTCAGAATTGTCTTCCTAAGCCTAGCATAAATTCTAGCATATATGTTCATAAAATTCAAGATTCACATACATACACATACAAGCACATAACACTCATTCACCATCAAGGAGGTGAGGAACTAGAGTTACCCACTTCCTCAAGAACTTGTTGATGTAGAAGGAAGAGGAAATCAAGCCTTGCTTGCTTGTTGAAGTCTTCTTGACCTAAGATAAAATTCTTGACATAATTAGGGCAAACATGGTTATGGAAGCTTGGCTTTGTACCAAGTGATGAAAACTCATCAACTACTCTTGCTTGTCCTCCTTAGGTGCTTAGAAATGAATTAGAATGATGGAAAAGATGAACTTGAAGCTTGCTTGAAGTTCCTTTGTCAAGAAAGCATAAAACCTAGGTTATGCAGATTAGGGTTATGGAACTTGGTTTCTTGGATTCCACTTGAAGAGAACTCTTAACCTTGACACTAACTTGCCTTCTTGATAGATTTGAGAGTGATTGATGATGATAAGAACAAGAGATAATGGTTGAACTTTGATGGAGCTTAGGTGAGGTTTAGGTTTAGGAACTTAGGAGAAAAATAAAAATGAAAGACTTGGAGAATATGTGTGTGTTTTCGGGTTGCTCATGGGGGAAGGGCTGCCGTGGGCTTTTCTTAGTCCATTGGCCATCCTTATTTCCTATTTTGCCCTTAGTGTGTTTTATGTCATATTTGCTCATTAATTATTTATGTCCGGACGTCCTAAAATATTCTGGACACGCCGTTGTGACCTATTAATTATCTTGTAAATATTTAAATCTTAGTTGGAATATTCTTACATTTAATCTCATATGAATATATTTTACAGACTCCTGTGAGTCGTAAAGAAACTATAATAAAATCCTAATTTCGATCCAAACGTCATCGGACGTCACGAGATCGTCAAAGAATTATTTTTAACTAATATTACAGAGATAAAATTAATATTTGCATTTTATTTCATTTTTATCTCACCTTTTCCTTATTACTATATTTTTAATTCTTCCCTAAATAGCATTTTAATTGAAGGGAAAAGTCGGGTTGTTACAAGTGAGACCCACATGGGAGATGACCACGTGATTATTCAGCTTTTTCCAAGGAAAATAATTAAATATTCATTGATGTGACTTAATTTGACTTTATAATTATCCAAACTAATTAAATAATTAGGAAATTAAATTATAATGGCATTTTGGTAATATTTGCCAAGGGTAAAATGGTAAAATGGGCATTCAGCCCTTGGGCTATAAATACCCCCTCCCCAAAACCGAAAATGAGATAGAAAAATTGGAAACCTTGCCAGAACTCTGCATGTTTACCTAGTCGACTGTGTTTCTGTCAAACCGAAGACCCATGCACCGCCGGCCTTAAACCGAGTTCACTTCCTCCAGGAATCCCCTAATCCTAGCCCACGAAAATCCCTTCAAAACCCTAAGGAAAGCTTGAAGAAATTCAGCCAAGAGGAGCTCGGAGGCATCAAAGCAAGCCAGGCGCCAGCAGGAACCATCAGAACCAGGGAAAACCTGACGGAAGCCAGGCAGAAGCTCGGCACTTGGAGGACCGCTCTCCCCAACCCTCTCATCATCCAATCTGCCTTCCAAGCGTCTAAATTAGGTAGGTAAACTTGGTTTGCTCATCTCCTTGGAGCTTGTGTTTGGTTATGTTTGATTTTGATGATTATGTAAATTATGATGAATTATGTTAGAAATGTTATGCTAGGACATAGGAGTGATTCTGAACGGTCTTGTGACCTGGACTAGATAGGATTTTAATGGTGGGAAAATGTGTGAAAACCTCAAGGAGGATCCATGGACAAAGGGGGAAGAAAGCAAGAAAAGCAAATAAACTGTTGAGCGGAACTGGACTCCGCTGAGCGAAGAGAACAGAAAATAATTTTTGACACGTGGACTCTAGGGCGCTGAACGGCCATCAGGCGCCGCTGAGCGGCCTAGGGCTGAAACTTGAGGATAAGGTTGGAAAATATTTCTAAAGTGTGAAAACCTTCAGGGATCGCTGAGCGGACCTCTGGCACCGCTGAGCGACCTGAAGTGGGATTTGAAAAATAAGTTGAAAAAGGAGTTTAGGAAGGGGATAGTTTCAGGGACTGCTGAGCGGACCACATGGGCGCTGAGCAGCCTGAAACTTAACCATTTTTACGAAAACAAGGTTTATGAAAGTTGTCCGGGGCACACATTTCCAACACTTATTAAGCTGACTGATATGCATGAAGTATGTTTATGATGATGTATGAGGAACATTTCATGAGGTATGTTTATGATGATGTATGTGGAACATTGCATGTAGATGATTTATGAGTAGAATGATTATAATGTCATGCATCATGAGGACAGGGTTGTCATGTAAGTGTTAGGACGACCTTAGAGAACTAGAGGTTAATCACCTAATATGTAAAGATTATAATTGATCACTAGGGAATAAGTATGTAGTTATATGATAGGGTTCCTTTCTCTTGGCACGTCTACGGACACGCCCCTCACCAGCCCCAAAAGGGTGGATTGGTCAATGATGCTACCTCACCTGCCCCAAAAGGGTGGACCGGTCAATGAGGTTAATGGCATGATGATGAGATATGATGATGAGCTATGATGAGATATGATGAGATATGATGATGAGATATGAGTCCCCGCTTGGTTACATCAAAAGGGTACGGACCCCCACCTCCCTACTTGTAGGAAGGGTAGCCTACTTGATTGGCGATGATGGTCACAGACCCTATCGGTGGATAGAAACCACTCTGGTGTAAGCGCAGCCAGGTCGTCTTCAAGCTGGGAACAGAAGTAGTTGTAGCTGTAGGCCACAGCTACATGGGCGCAGGACCAATGTACGAAGAAGGACGCTAATCCGGGTGAGCCGGTATGCGTAAGAGATCCCCATGTTCCCCAAGCATGAGTATATGATGAATGAGTTATATGAGTACATGATGAATGAGTTTATGATGCATAAGTGTATGATAATGTATGTAAGTCTATGTAGTCGTCAAGAGAACGCTCGAGATGGCCTATGTATGTATGCGAAATAAAGATAACGAGCACGAGAACTTAGCTAAGAAAGATTAGATCCCCCAGTCACATAGTAAAGTAGATAAGGTCGTTCAGGACTTTAGGCCAGATAATAACCAGTAAGATGTTAGTATGCTTGTAAACATAGAGATCTCCTGAGCCTGGTTCATAAGTGAGTTAAAAAGGAATCCCCCAACGCCAAGGTACACCACTGAGGACAAACGTTCTCACCCCCACTCGCTTATGCTTCCAGGGGCAGGCGAGGACAAGGAGGGCTAAGAGGAGCCATATGAGGAGCCGCAAGTGGAGCAATCAAGGTCAAGTACAGACGAGCAGAGGACCAGCTAGATTAGCTTTGCAATAGACCGATATGTTGCTATGTAATACTATGTCTTGTATATGTAACTATTATTATACACTGCACTTGTTGTAATTATCTGTGAGGGACCAGGTACTTGCTGATGTAAATATTTATGCTATGAATGACTATTCGTTGTAAGCCTCAAACTCTATCGTTTGTCTTATATATACACTTTGATTCGCCCATGGCTCATATTTTATGAATAAGCACTCAGCAGAAAAAGTTTTAAATTGGTCCATATTTTCCATAATCAAGTATTTTAGAAAAAACAATGAGAGACTATGAGTATTCCCACCAAGTGAATAACATCCTGTGAGCATTGCGTACTACTCAAGGGTATGTAGTTAGCAGGGGTGTTACACATTGAACATATTGTTACCCAAAATATGGACCAAATTAAAATTTTCTTTGTACGTCACATAGAGTAAAGTAGGAGCCTTATCGCGCTATAGCATACATTGCGAGCGGAAACATAGCATGCTTAACTAATGGAATATAGATATATGCAACACAGGGCAAGACAACAAGCATTGGTCCATCACGCATTCATAAATAAGTACATAGGGTATGTCTTAAGTAGCAAGTACAAACGTTACATAACAGTGCATATATACATATACAATCTACTAGCTATTCATCTAATCCTCTGTTGCCCTGTCTTGGGATGTCTCCTCCTCATACTGCTTCACTCCTTGTCCTTCATCATAACGTGGAGTCATGGATGAGTGGGGTGAGAACACAGCATCCTCAGTGGAAAACCTTAGGGATTAGGGGACTTCTTTTTCCTCATATAGGCTTCAGGCCGCTCAGGGATTTCTAGGTGTTACAGTTATACTATAGCCCTACTGATTATTAAGATCCATACTAAGCCTGAGCAGCTTTATCTAAATTATCTATGTGACTGGGAACCTATTCTTCATTAACTAAGTCATCTGTTCTCTACCTCACTTCCTAAGTTACACATAGTCACATATTTCACATAATCACATAATAAGCTTCAGTGCGCGTCCACTTATAACCGTGCCCATTTTAATTATAAGCTTCTTCGCACCTCCACTTATCTACAGTTATATCACTTAGAGCACATACTCAAGTTCAACCCCCCTTAACGGTGGCCGACTGCGACAGGCTTCCTTTCTGTCTCAGTACCGTGAGGACTAGGCAGCAATTAACCTCAGTAGCTCACGATAGGAGAGTCCATCGTTATGCTAGGCATGGCGAGAGGATCCTACCCCCGTCCTTATGCTAGGGACGATGCATACCCAGGGTTCAGCTTGTCTTTCCTGCCAGCTAGTGGCACAGTTAGGAAAAGAATCCTTTTGCCTTCCTTTCCTTTTTCCTTTTTGGGACTTAGTGACGTCATACCCTATTCCTTGTCCTTTCCTTTCCTAAATTCATTTCCATGACACATAATCACATAAGACATATATCAATACAGTCCTTTTTTCTTAAACATAAATCCTCAGTTCATAACAATTAACATACTTAGTAAAATTAGTAGATCCATGGATAATTGCAAGCAGCATAAAAGCTATGTTTAAAAACAGGTTTTCATACACAGAATTGATAATTTTCGAAAATGGAATTCTGAACTTCAGCCAGGCCGCTCAGCGCACAGGATAGGCCGCTTAGCGCCTCACAGGCTGCTCAGCGGTAACCCTGGCCACTCAGCGCACCCTGACTAATTTCAGCTCCTAATTCTTGCAGTTTTCCATGTTCTACAAGATTTCTCAAAAGTGATCCTTAGAGCATTTCTTTCATCATTCCTTGTCCATTTCTAACAACCATAAACATACTTCCAAGTTTCCAAAATCATTTCCATAATCAAGCTCATATTTTCCTAATAATCTTGTCATGAAGCATATAGCATATATGGCACATATAACACATATTCACATAGCAATTCATCAAAGAGGCATTAAGTAAGAAAACCTAGCATAATCTAGCATAAAACACATCATAAATGAACCTCAAGCATCCTAGACCACGTAGACAGTGGTTATGTCAGGTTTACCCAAGTTTTCCCCGGTTCTGACGGTTCCTGCTGGCTCCTAGCTTGCTTTGACGCCTCCAATCTCCTCTTGGCTGAATCTTCCTACGCTTCCTTTAGGGATTTTGAAGGTTCTTTGTGGGTTTGGGTTAGGGGATTCCTGAAGGAAGGGAACTGGGTTTAAGGCAGGCGGTGTCTAGGTCTCCGGTTTGACAGAACAGTAGTCGATCGGGCAAACAGACAGAGTTCTGGCAAGGTTTCCAATTTTCCATCTCATTTACGATTTGGGGGGGTATTTATAGCCCATGGGCTGATGGCCAATTTTCCATTTTGCCCTTGGCCCCAAAATTACCAAAATGCCCTTTTAATTTAATTGTCTAATGATTTAATTAGTTTGGATAATCATAAAGTCAAATCAAGTCACATCAATGAATATTTTATTATTTTTCTTGAAAAATCTGCCTCCCCCACGTGCTAAATTCAGATTTGTCCCACCCGGTCCCGTTTCGATCGTGTTTGGTCGTTCGCAGTCCCGGTGCGTCGTGCACGGTCGACCGAAAAATATTCTGCTTATATCGTCGCGATCGTCTAATTTCCCTCCTTATGGAAATAAGATCCACTCAAGGTATTTATGAATTTTTCTCCGGAGGAATATTTTTCACAGATACCTTTGACACACCGTTGAGCCCTGATGACTGCAGAACACCATTCCATTTGCGGTTTCGCTATCTCCCAATCTTCCTAATAAGGTTGTGGGGCTAATCTAAGGTGTTTGAAACTTTTTTCCCGTACTAGTTGGATTCCCAGAGACTTGGGACTCTCTGCTCAGTTTTACTAGCTAAACGGGGCCAAACGGGGTTGTTCTAGTGTCTCGGAATTGTCCGAAACCGAACCAATTTCCGTTTTACCGACACTTTGGGTTTTTCATCCCTCTCTAGGGGTCGAAAGGAGTCATTTGAGTGTAAACTGAATTTATAAAAATTCAACAGAATAATTTCTACTGACCCCTACATCTTAACTCATACGAAGGGCTCTACTAACAGTTATTTGGGGAAATTTTCACTAAGAAATGTGGGATGTTACACTGCATATAACAACTAATGGCCAATTTAGACCATATTCACCTACAACTTACAAAACTATATTCGTTTTCCTGCGTTGCTGAAAAGGGGTAGCTTCTGCTGCTCTTCGGGGATCCTCCGGCATCGAACCCTCAAACCCGTCTCGTGCTGCCTTGTCTTCTTCGGCATATCCGTCGCATCCTCCTGGAACCATAAGGGAGTGGGGGTGAGAACGTCGTGTTCTCAGTAGGGGTCCCTAGTGTAACACCGTAGCTTAGCAGCTTATGCTTAAGTCATAATCTGCGTCTGCTAAGTTGTTATCTGCTGTGTGGGAATACTGGTAGTCCCTACTTTACTTCGAAAATAATTAAGTTAACTGAAAATAAGGACCCTTTTTTTTCAAACATAATTTGCTTTTACGCGTCAAAGTAGAGCCATGCGTGTGAACTATCATAAGTCCCATATAGTTGTATAACAGATAAGTGCGAGCGTTGTCCGTCATACCAATACATACATAAACAGTAAAGTAAACAGTACCAAGGGGGTTCCAACAGATAAAGTCATACATGGCAGAAATAATATATAATTGTCATAAATATTGTACTGATACACCAAAANCTTGCCCAATTATAAGTGCTCTTAATAAGATAGTAGTATGAAATATCTAAGTGTAAAGTGTTCTGTGTGCCATTTAAAACAAGTATTTTTTTTCCGATAGATTAATACTCAACCCATAAACAAGTGGTTTGAAAAAGGAAACAATCTTACAAGTTACTGACTAAGCTAGAAAAATACATAAGATGCCAACGAAACAAAATGCATCACACCAATAGGCATCCCCCGAAAGGTGAAGGATCAACCCTGTACAGTTCCTCAAATTCATAGATTAATCCCTCTGATTTGAAACATTCAGCTAGTTCTGCAAAATAGGTTTCACCAAATTCCAACTTCAAATTATGTGGCCATACATTCACCCAAACAATAGTACTCATAGGCACTTGAATTAGGCATAGGTAATACTCCAGTTTTGCATAGTGCTCACAAGATCCTGAATGGTCAAATTCATTTTTTAATGATCTAGAAAAAATAGTTCCAAAAGATGCCTAGGGCAGAACAAGGAGGGAGAGCATATGGCAAGAGAGCTTGAAGCAGAAAAAGGTCCATGTAGGTTCACCTAAATACTTCGACCACAACAGTATATTACTTTATTATTTCCAAGCCCTCACTTGGTGTAAGTTTGCGAGGAATGACTCTGGATCCTAGGGGAAATTGACACTCCATGCCTTTGTCCAAAAGCCAAGCAGCAGAGGATCGAGTTAGTTTCAGCTTTCCAGTTTGGTTTGTAGTTGTTGAAGATCATCTTATTCCTCATCCACCAGATTGTCCACACAACCACATAAAAAGGGTTAATGATAACTTCTTGTCAAAATTTCTGAATGGTACACCAAGCCAAGCGTCGTAGAACTGAGTCAAGTCCTTTGGAAGACACCATGATATGTTTCACCATTTAGCACAGGAGGACCAAAGTGTTGCAGATGCTGGACATCTAAAGAAAAGGTGTTGCAATGTTTCCTCATCTTGTGCACAGAAGTTGCATGATATGTCATTTCCCGGAAAACAGTTGAGCCTTCGAAGGTGGGACTTTGTGTTGAGGTAATTTTGGAGTATGAACCACATTAACAACTCCGCCTTTGAAGGAGCGAGGCCTTTCCAGGCCTTACTGAGATTTTGTTATGTTGTTGGGTAGATACCATGAAGATCCTAGGGAAATGATCCTTTATTGAGCGGTCCCCCACCCACGTATCTTTCTAGAACAAAGTTAAAGAGCCATCCTCCACCTTCTTTTTCAAATCGAAGTATGCTATGTTACTGATTTTCTCTCCCAACTTACCCAAGTTTGACTGCTGCCTCTATAGACTAGGAGGACCACCAGGATGTAGCGTTCTATAGAGTTTAGACGGTGATATACCATGATTAGAGCAAATGATCTTCTTTCAGAATGAGGTCAATCCATCTGAGAAGCACCACCACCATTTGAATAATAGCGCCACATTTTGGATGGTGATATCTCCCATGCCAAGGCCTCCCATGTCTTTGGGCCTTTGAATGATCTCCCATGATATCAACGGGGATTCCTTTCCTTGATGTGTTCCAGAACCTGACGAACCTTCTCTAGATGCTAATGATTTTTGCCACCATTGGCTTGGGAATTTTGAAGATGCTCAGGTAATACAAGGGGAGGCTGTTCAGAATTGCCTTGATTAGAGTCAGCCTACCTAATCTTGAGGGAAGCTAACCTTCCACATGGATAAACTTTTTTCTACCTTGTTTATCACTTGCTTCCAGGTCTTCGCTTTCCTTGGGTTTGCTCCAAGAGGGATTCCTAGATATGTGATAGGGAGGTGGGTAACTGAACAATAAAGGATATCTATTGCTACCGCCACCCAATCCTCCTCGCAACCAATTGTTATGATAAATGATTTGTTGAAGTTTATAGTTCGCCCTGACATGATCGAGAAGCAGGCTAGCAGGTGCTTGTAATTCCTCAACCAGGTCATGGTTGCCGAGGTAAATATCATTGTGTTGTTCGCAAATTGTAGGGGAGTAAGATCAATTTTGTCTTTTCCAACCATAATGTCTTCTATTTTATCGTAACCATTAGCAATCCTTACCAATCTATTAAAGGACTCTGCCACCAGAAGGAAGAGGAAAGGGGATAGGGGGTCTCCCTACCTCAGACCCCGTTGGAGCTTGAAAGGGGCTGAGGGAGAGCCATTGATCAAGAGGGATGAAGTAGCCATCGTGATGCAATGCATGATCATTTGCCTCCATGATCATCTACTTTCGGTGCCAAGGTGAGTGTGAAGAAGTTAGTTATGAGTCCTTCCATGCCTACCTCAAGATCATCCCAGAATTATTTGATGAAGTTCATTTTGAAACCATCATAGCCAGGGGCTTTGGATGAGTCACAAGATTGTACTTCTTCCTTAATCTCAGATAAAGACAACATTCTTTCCAGGTCTACTACTTATTGTGGACTGATGGTTGGTAAGCTATTCGGGGGCATGTGTATGGTGGGAAGGGGAGGTTGTTTGTAAAGGTTCTCATACAGATGCAAGATTTCATTCTTGATGCTTCTTGGGCGTTTAAGGAGCCGGTTCCCCACTTTAAGAGAAGTGATTTTATTTTTCCATTGCCGATCCACCGCCACTGCGTGGAAGTATTTAGTGTTTCTATCCCCCTAATTTGATGTGTTTTTCCCTGGACAATTGAGTCCAATAGCAATCTTTTCTTTCATACCATATCTTTAAGTGAGCATTGATTGCTAGTAACCTTGCATAGTCAACCTCGCTTTCTGCTTGAGCATCCAATACTCTTTAGGTCAACATTTGTTCTTTCTCCAACTTGTTGACTTGTTGATGGCATTGTCAAAGTTCCTGAATACTTCTTTGTTCCACTTCTTCAGGGGATTTTTGGTCAATTTTAGCTTTTCTACAATAGGAACATCCCCAATTTTACGCCATTTCTCCTTGACCATCTTGGTGAATCCTGGATGAGAGAACCATGCATCCAAGCTTCTAAAGGGCTTCAGTTCACTATCATATTTTTCCAACTCTGGAAGGAGGGATGTGTGGTCAGATACTGAGTTGGTAAGGGCACTCAATCTTAGATCGGGGAACATTATATTCCACTCTGGCTCCATCAGCATCCTGTCCAGTCTACTTCTTGATGTCCCTCTTGCCCAAGTGAATTGTCTCCCCCAAGAGGGAGGTCCATGACTCCCATATTTTGGATCCAATTGTTCATCTCTTCCATGCTTCCTATGTTGCTCGTGCCTCCATTTCTTTCTTCGTGTTTGAATCTTCTTCATTTGAATCTTATTTGAATCTTTATGGATCACCTTTATTTGAATCTTCTTCATTTTTTCTAATGAGACAGTAAAACGCTTAAACCAACCTGATCGCGGGATGTATGCATAATAAACAGTGGTGGGTCAAGTCAAAACAAAATAATATAGCTAAATTGATGGATGACCTATCATAGTTCTGGAGCAAAAGAAATTAATATATAATATTCCATAATTAATTGACGTCCCTTTGGGAGCCATAGAGGAAACACCCACCTTGAGTTGAATGACTATTTGTAGTTTGTAGAGGACAGTCACTCAAATTTCTCTAATTATTGGTGCATAATAATATATCTGGTGTTTTCGACTTATCCATTCGCAGGATGTACAAAAAAAAACAAAAAGAAAAAAGCGAATGAAGCTGAAGTAATATTAATAATGTGGGAACAGAGATCATCTTTGAATTGCATTCTTCAAGAATATAATAAAAATAAAAATGTTGCATTATTCTATCTTTAATTATTATGTAAATTTAATGCGTTTAATTTTTATTCACCAACACTATAAAGTGTTTTTATATTGTGATTCAATCAAATCTTGTCACATTAGTATAAATAGTTGATTTTCTCTCTCACTCTTTTAAAAATTATGTATATCAAAAGATCTGATTGGTTGACAGTGTAAAAACTGTCAGTGGACAGAAATTAAACTCATTATCATGTAATAAAAAAAAATGCCACGACTTCATTTAATTATAAGTTTTTTTATATACGAATTTTTTTAGATAATGAGAATACACATAATTGGGTATAAAACTTTATAAGCATGTATTTACCATTAATATTTTTATTAATTTTATTAGATGTGTAGGTCCCATATATATAGTTTTACTTTGACATGCTCGCGAAGAANGTTCAGTTTTGGAAGAGATGAATGGAGGAGAAGAGTAATTGATTTTTGAAATTAAATAAAATGGTGAATAGTAAGAAGTATGGTCATGATGTGAGAAGGTATGGTGATGAGATGTTTGGAAACTTAATTTAAGGGATATTTTTGACCAAAAATCTCTAAAAAAACGTGCAGCCCATCACCATGCTGCTGGTGAGATTTTATTTTCTCCCGGTCCCGGTTTGCTCGTGTTTTGTCGCTCGCAGTCTCGGTGCGTCGCGCACGGTCGTCCGAAAAATATTTCGTTTGGACCGTCGCGATCCTCTATTTCCCACCTACCTAAGGGTATTAATATTAAAGGTGCTTGTGAAATTTTTCTCCGGGAGATTATTTTCACGTACACCGTTTTGCGTGCCAAAATTCATCGGCGAACAACGACTGCTCGGTTGTCAGCCGAAATTTCTACCGCGACACGTCTAAATTCCGAGGGATATTTTAACTAAAATTTCCCATCTCAATTCTCTAATCATGATTAAAAATTAATTAATCACGATTATTCCTCTAAGAGAAAATCGGGATGTTACACCTAGCGCTACCTATCGTTTCATTACTCCGTTATATTCCAGGCCACTCAGGAGATCTCTAGGTGTTCATACATACTAAACTCCTACTGATTATTATCTTTATCTAGGTCCTGAATGGCTTTATCTACTTTATTAGGTGATCGGGGGAATTTTAATCTTTTCTTTACCTATCATTGGGAACTTGTCGTCTCTCATACTCCTATGCTATCCTCGTATCGCGTAACCTTCTAGAGGTCGTCTCATGAAACCGTGGTTTCTTGACATTGCCTTTTCACATACACTTCCTATACTATACATAGCCTCTGCATATCTTATGTACATATCATATTCATTACACATATACATATCGTATTCAAGTTTCACATAGTCATGTCATATTCAGGTTTTACATAGTCATGTCATATTCATGTTTCATGTACGTATCATATGCATGTGTCATATTCATTTGTTGCATATTAAATGAATGAGGATTCCACGTGCCGTAGGGTAGCGTCCTCCATGTCATGTTCATGTCATGTGTAACTTCAGATAGCAACCTAAGAGGGGGGTAAATTAGGTTTCTCTTGTTTTTCTCGATTTTTGATTCTTTGAAGATGGTAAATAGTTTGAAACCCTAATTCCCAAATTAAGAACAATACTCAGCAATAAACAAAATGATTGATAATGTTAATGCAACAGAAATGTAAATTGCTGAATGTAAAGATTGTAGGGATAGGAAAAATCACACCAGAGATTTTATCCTGGTTCACCTTCAACCACCGAAGGCTACGTCCAGTCCCCTGTTCTGATTTAGGGATATTTTCACTATGTAAACTGTGTTGTGTACAACCTCACAACCGAGACACTTACACCAACAACTTCAAGAGAACACAACCGTTCCCCTGGTTACACAATGCCCTCACCGAACTCTACGGTGATAATCAGAAACCACACCGAACACCACGGTGTTTACAAAACCACACCGAACACTAGGGTGCCACAATTGATTCACAATTGTTGAAGAAGTAATATAATGGCTTTGTCAATCCTAAATTCAGGGTTGGAAGTTTTCCTGAATAGAAAGCACAAATGATATAACAGTTAAGGCTCAAAGGCTTTCTGAGTTTTGGATTGACAATAAACTTGAAAATTGATCAGAACTTGTAAATGATGATAACAATTTTGAGTTCTGGTGTTCTGCATTAGTTCTGCTTGAGTTGCAACCTTATATAGGCAGAGATGCCTGTTCATGAACCATTGCCATAGCATACAGATGCAAAACAACGCACTGTTTCATGAAAACACACACCCATTCGTGCTGGTAATCGATTAACCAAGTGTGGTAATCGATTACACACATAAAAACTGCCAATTTTCAAATTCTGTTCAATTACCACAAGTGTGTAATCGATTATACACACAACAAATGCCAATTTTGAAAGTTTCTGAGGTGGTAATCGATTAACACGAATGGGTAATCGATTACTCACATAAATAATGGCATATTTTCAAATTTCTAATGATGGTAATCGATTACAACAAGTGGGTAATCGATTACTCATGCTGAAACTGTTTTCCAACTGTTGCAAACCCTAGAAAAGTGTTGCTAATTGATTTTAGGGTTTTAGCAAAAGTGTTAGACTTGTTAGAATGAAAACCTTATGAGCCATTAACCATGATATCATAAACAAGTGCTAACTATTAAACTCTAAGGTAAAAACACCTGAACCTTCAATATGTTGAACGGTTGATCTTTGCGGTTCTTCGATTGTGTATTCCCTTTTTCTGCTTTTTGTTGATGTTGTTGTCGTCATCAAAACCAAGCCATCAAGGTTAGAGAGAGAATCTTCTTCACATCATGTTTAGTCGACCTCCTTGTACCCCAGTGGAACTGTCATTCCTGCCTGGTGTACAGCCGACTTCGTATCCTTTAGTGGCAGAGCCCATGCCATAGACGCATTTAGCGCGACGTATTCATGTTAATAACCATCCCTTGTTAGAGGGTGGTGAGGGGCCTGTGGCTGGGGGAGGACCCGTATTCATATCCTTGAATGGTTACGTATTTTTAATATGCATGATGTCGTCTTTGGATGTAGGATGTCGTATTCATGTGCATGATATCGTATTCATATGCATGATGTCGTATCCATGTCATGTTGTCGTGTTCATGTCATGTTGTCGTGTCCATGTCGTGTTGTCATGTACGTGTCATGATGCCATATTCATATTCATGTCATGATGTCATATACATGTCTGAAGATGTACGATGTCATCTACGTTTACCATGTCATGATGTCATATTCATATTCACGTCATATACATGTCATATACGTGTCATATACATGTCATGTTGTCATATCCATGTTCTAACCTATCCTGATGTCGTATTCTTGTATGCACATGTTCTTAGGGCGTGTCCATAGACGGGCCACATAAGGGGATTTCCTATTCATATACTAAGTTCTTTCTTCAAGGTATTTTCGAGCCCATGTTGGCCGGTACCCACTCATGACTTTCATGACTTAACCTGAGTGGTCTTGACCACGAGATGCTCTTGAGCATAAGTCATCGTTCCATGACCGGAATTACCATTCTCATCAAATAATGGCGAGGGGTCAAACCTTGGACTCGACTAGGAGTTAGACCTTCACTCTCTAGCAGGCCCTTGGACGCTACTAGAAGTGGTCTCATTCTTTCTTCTCTCATCATAAACACAGTTCAATATCTCATAATGCATCAACACATATATAGTCATATATCATTCTTTCTTGCTTAATACAGACATCATTCAATATCTCAGAAAGCACCAACACAGATCCATAAGCATAAACTCTTATTTTCTAACATAACATAATCACATACTTTCATCGTTCAGAGCATAATACCATCGCATATATAGGATCATACATCCTTCATCACATATTTCTCTCACACAAGGTAGGTGATCTAGTGCCTTTCTAAAGATGTCTGTTTTCTGTCAGTATTTAGTTATCGAAAATCGGAAATGTCCAAGACCTCGTCCCAAGGTTTTTGATAGCTCTAAGAGCATTTTTCACACTTAAAAATTATGATTCTAACCCCAAAATCACAAAATGAATGTTTTACCCTTTCTTCCCCAAAATGCTATTTTTCACCCATGAAACCCTGTTTTGTTTGGAATTTTAGTTCTCAAAAACCCGAAGGGCTCAAGAATTGGCCTTAAGGTTTTTTATAGTTCTAAAACCATATTTTCTGAAAATCAACCCAGTTTTTCAGATCCTAATTTCAAAATTCTCGAAAACATCATTTTTGTCTGTTTTGCTGATGAATTCGTTACGGACTCCAAAAATCACAAAATTTAACATCCCCGCTCAATTTTTTGTGTAGATTTCAAAAATAACATTAGTTTTTCATGATAAAATTCCCAGCACACAGTTCCAGTTCAAAACGTATTATGCTCCTATTCCAAGCTTAGGTCTACCTATATTCTAACAGAGTCACAAATAACACCAGCAGTTTCCAAACAAATATCAACAACATATATATACAGTCATACATAGTCACATATAAAACATCCTAACATCATACATCATCTAGCATAAAACCACATAGACAGTGGAGATGTCGGTTTACCCACCTGTACAGTTACTGCAAATGGTTCTGAGGATTTACGCAGAATCCTAGCTTGCTCTGATGCTCCAAGCTCTTCCTATGGTAGGTATATGGAAGTTTTCTTTAGGGAGACTAAGAGAAATTCTTATGGACAAGGTTAAGGAAAATAGGGCTAGGCTTTGTATAGTGGAGTTTTTGTGTTAGAAATTTGACAGAGTAACGACTGAGTGTGCAAATTGACAGAGTTTTGGCAAGGTTTCTTCTATGAAATTCTTTGAAGCATACATGGGATATTTATAGGCAAGGAGCACGAAATTTTCTTCCAATAATGCCCTTGAGACAATTTCCCATTTTGCCCTTTTGATGACATAAGCCATGATGTCACATGGTGAGTCATTAGCCTAATCACCATGCTTAGTCATCTAAGCATGATTAGGTTTGAATCTTGACTTGCTAAGTGGAGCAATTATGGTTGTGTTTCTTATGTTTCTTGGCCGAATTTGTGGCCTAAAATTAAAGGCCAAATACTGATTAATTTTGATCGTGTTTGGTCATTATCTGTTCAGGTACTTCGTGTATGGGTTTCTTAAAAATATTCTGATTACTTCCTTGTGATCTACTAATTTTTCGAGTAAGGAAATTGGGTTAATCTAAGGTATTTGTGAATTTATCTCTGTAAGAGTACGTTTTACAGACACCTCAGCGATACCATTGCACTTTGATGACGAAAAGGATTTAATATAGTATATGTAGAATTTTATGGAATTGAGCAAAATTTCTTCCATGTAGATTTTTAACCTAAGAGCTTATGTTTCTAAACGTTTAACTTACAACGAGAGTTTATACGCATTTATCTAGCGAGATTTTCACTAAGGAGAAAGCAGGATGTTACACATTTAACAAAGAAAACAAAGAGAACGAAGAGCAACGAGCATTTAAATCATGCGTTTTGAATCGACATGATTCGGAGAAGAGAACGAAGGAAGCAGATGATGCCATTTTTTCGAGGAAGAGAGTGAAGACCACAAACGTGGCTTTCACGTGCGCGTTTGTGAGTGTGCAAGAGAGAGTGAATGGGGCGGTTATTTTATGGGGCTCACAGTATTATAATACCGGTATATGTATGGTGTATGGAATAAAGGTGTACATATAGCAGAACTGATATTTTTCTCTCTATACAATGTTAAAGTACAATTTTAACCTTAAAAATTATAAACTTATAATTGTTCATACAAAATAAAATGAAAAAAATTGAAAAATAGAACTTAACTTCTGATCATTTCATTCCCTTATTTGTTAAACTATGAAACAAGTGGAGATAACTCTCTTCCCTACCTCCCATTAAACTCCTAAAAAATAGAGTGACTTACAATTATCTATTCCATTCTTCACTTTTCTCTTCCATTCCCATAATAACCTCTCCCTTTAATAATGTTCAAGGCTCCCAAACATAACATTAGTAAGTTCCCTCCTTTAATGTACATGACTTCGGGTAAAACAGTGTTAAGAAATCAAAAACAAAATTATCAAATGAAATTACAAACATTCAGTGTTTCAAAAATTTGAATTCATTTAAATAATTAAAATAGGTTAAAAAGTGATCCTTTATTTATAGCACATTAAAAAAATTTAGTTTTCTAGTTTGGATAAAATCACACTCATCAAAATTATTATTAAAAACTCAATTAATTTGACCCAAGTAAAATTCTTCAGAAAGATAAAAAAAATTTCCCAATCAAAATCTACCATTAGTATTCAATTAAAAGTGAAAACTAATTGAGAATTCTTTAACAAAATTATATTAACATTATTATTCAATAAATTTTATTTAGTTCTCCAATACTACGCTGGAAGCCCGTTCACATGAATACAGATTCTTCCAAAACAATAAAAAACTATAAAAAGCAGAAATCATACACAACCAAAAATCTAATAATTCAATTTAAAAAAGGATTTGTCAAACATTATTTAGAAAACAAAAATAAATTTTAAAGTATTTAATGCATATAACATTAAATATAAATAAATATTACATTTTTTATAAAAAAAATATTTTTTGGTTTTTTTTAAAATTTACAAGGTCAGCTTTCTCCTTAAAAACAATAAAGAAACATATCATACACGTGGCGGCAGCCTATTAGCTTGCGAAACCCCAAAAAAGTTAACGTCACTATCACGAACAGATAATCGTAGACGCGATATCTCGCGCCACGACGCGAAACTCAACAAAACTGGCACTCGTTCACCATATCGCGTCTCCCAATATCTCGAGATAATCGTCACATGTGGGTCCAGCCAACTTTCTATCATCATCCCCGTTCTCGAAAATTCCAATTTCAAAGTACAGCGCAAGTTGACAACTATACCCTCACACCCCCGCAAAATTTACTTCCCATACCCCTAACAGGGATCCGATCTTCATCTCGTTACATTTTGCGAATCCAAAACAATATCAATCGAAAAATCAAGCACAAAATCACAATAATTTATAGACTTCCAATCCAAACTACTGAAAAAAAGCATAAAAATGAAGAAAATTATAAAAAAAAACGATCAAAGCTTGATCCAACACAGAAGATCACAGAGAAGGATTCATCTTTACGGTAAACAACCTCTCAGCATACACACAAGCGCCGAGTTGTTTTTTTTTTCTCTGAGAAAGAGAACACGAATAATAATTTAATTAAGCCACGCGCGAATGAAAACGACGATCGACGCCGGCGTTTCGTGTTTCCCTCAGCGATCTCTTCGAGATTCTTCGATTTTGGGGAGAGATTTAGGGTTTTCAGACCTTGACGATCTTCGCGGCTTTGACCACCGGATTTTCCCTCGCGATGGCTTCCCTCCCGGCGGCTTTGTAGTCGTAGGTGCAGTCGTGGCGGTCGGAGTACCGATGCTCCGCGCAGAAGAGGTCGCCGCACCGGCACCGGAACCCGGTGAGCCCCACCCTCCGCCGGCAGCCTGAGCAGCGGTTCACGACGCGCTTGGCCTCAGACGACGTCGCTTCGCTCCGATCTGATCGCGTCGCGAGCTCTCGCTGCTGCTCCTCCTCGTCGGACGGGTGAGATCTCTTCGGTGAGCGCGCTGACGTGGCAGATCTGACGGTAGATGCCTTGTCCTCGGAGAATCTAGAAGGTTGTTGCGAGATTCCTGCGGTGGTGGTTGAGGTGGCGTTGAAGCAGTTCTGGCACATGTTATTTGTAGCGGGGTTACCGGTGAGGCCGCAGTTGTTGACGCAAGGGGTGATGGTTTCGGGGACCTTGAACTCCGTCTCTTCTTTCTCTGTCTTTTGAGCCATTATGTTTGGTTTGGTTTCGTGTTATGGCCCTTCGGGTTTCAGGGAAGACAGAAAGAGAATAAATTAAAGATGCTTTGGTATTTTTTTCGGGGTTGCAAAGAGAGAGAAGAGAATGGGGGGTGGTGGTGGTGGTTGTTGGTGGGGTGGGGGGGTTGAAGAGGATTAGGATTGGG
This sequence comes from Nissolia schottii, assembly GCA_003254905.1. Lineage (NCBI taxonomy): Eukaryota > Viridiplantae > Streptophyta > Magnoliopsida > Fabales > Fabaceae > Nissolia > Nissolia schottii. The sequence goes on along the minus strand of QANU01095819.1, from coordinate 2,016,960 downwards.
AAGAGAGAGAAAGAGTGGAATGGGTGATTTGTAAGAGATGGAGCTGTGAGGTTGGTAATGGAAATAGAATATGGACCTCATAGAGACGCGTATCAAACATTTTCATGCCCTCTGCAATTACCCATTTGTCCAGTTTTTTGCCTTTTCCTTTTTGGTTCTTATTTTTTTATTGCCTTTTTTTCCCCTTTTTCTTTTCTTGTCCCACCACCACAAGCTTCTTACCTTCTTGGTTTCTTTTGACGTGTTCGTCTCATTATTATATTTTAAAATTTAAATTACCTTAGCTCTTCGATAACCAAAAAGGTCACGGAGATGCCAAACTTGACCATGCAGAAAAAAAAAAAAAAAAAAAAAAAAAAAACCTACAAATACAGGCAGATTTACCTTGTGTTTCATGGACTGATTGCGAGATTCATCTGTCAATGAATTATGACTATAAATATGCATTTCATTATATAATACACGCTTGCTTTTGATAATAATGCCTTTTTTTTTCTTTTGCGCATGTCATTGTTTATAAAAGGCATAATCGATGAAGAGAAAGCACAATGATTCCTTCACCAACAAAAATTGATAATGTATTATTTTAATTATACAAACTTTGCGCTAACTAATTTATTCTTGTTTAGGGAAGAAAAAGTAATTTATTCCTTGCCCTAATTCTGGCGAGTAGATGCCTCTTTATTTTTATTTTTACTACTATGCCTTAAATTAAAGAATATTGTCACCTATATTTGGCCTAAATGAAGCAACAATGTTACGAAGAATTGTGGTGTCTATAGTTCTGTTATGAAAAACACGCAGAAATTACATATATATTGCTTTAATCAATAAATAATTATTTTTCCTTTTCCGAGGAGTAAATGAGCGATGTGAGCGATGAAGCTGAGGAGGAACAAAATCTAGCTGACTTCACATCAAAGTGATCCTGTTGGGCGCAGGTTGGCAATGGCAATCATCCTCAAGTTTAATATTTGTTTATCAGAGCTCGCTAACGAAGCCCGATGCAAATATAGGTAGAACTGTTTCTTGGGCGCAAAATCTGGATCGTATAAAATTCATCCTTCTTATTATTATCGATTCAATTAAGAGACAAATTACCTTTAACTTTGAAGTTATTTATTTGTATTTTGTTGTTTAGTTTTATTGAACCAAGGGAAAGTGATATTCGGATACTTGGCTGGTTGCAGTTGCCACTATCCGTCCCTGCAAACTGTGCAGAAGGAAATTGGCTGTCATTTTCCTTTCTCATTAGTTATTTTGTTATTATTTTTGTAAAGTAAACCGTCCATGGATTGAATTTGTAGGAGGATGAAAGGGTAGAATGGAAAAATCAAAGGGTAAAAATGGTGAGCAGTGACAAGATGAAGGAGCCGCCCAATCTGACCACGGTACCTGCTCTCGTTTTCTCAGAAGTCATTTTCGTCCTGTTGGTGACCGACACGTGTGTATCGCGCCTAATGCCCCCACGGCCATGTTGCTACTCTTACGTATGCTTAGGTCCCACCTTTCTGATGGTGATGGGAATGCTTTAAATGTTAGGCCCAATTTGCAAAGGCCCAAGCCATAAGAGCCCATCTCGGATGTGACTAAGTTAGGAGCGAACCGGATCACCACCTTGGGTCAAACTCGCTCACAAATAAGGCTTTTGACGTTGCATTTAATATTACAGATAAGATAAGGTAATAAAGATATAAAGATAAAATATTTATGTATTTTTATATTTTATTAAAGTTGGAACAGAGATGATAGAAAATTTTTGTTTGGAATGACACAAAATTAGAATTTAGAGAAATAAAACTTTTTTGTGTCTCTGTCTACGTGTCTCTATCCTCCTGCCCTATCTCTAGTATCAAACGTAGCTAAAGTAGCTCATTGTGCTTATCTCACAAAAAGATAGTGTTCACTAGTAATACGGTAGGGATTGAGATGACCAAGAACTTTTACCTCAAGTTTAGTTTGAGAGTTATCAAAGTGGGATACCAACAAAGTCAGCATATAAGTAATATGAGGTGATATATGCATAGTTATTAAAAACGCGTGTAAACTCGTAAAATCGGACGATTTTACGAGTTTAGGTTGTAAAATCGAGCTAACTCGCATGTAAACTCGTTTCTGGGTAAAATCGGGTAAAATCGGGTAAACTCGCATAAAATCGCGAGTTTACTCCCGATTTTACGAGTTTACCCACAAGGCAGTTTTTTTTTTTTTTTTTTTTTTTAGAAACAAAACAAGTTTGATATTGTTTTCCATAACTATGAGTTTTTAGATTTAGGTCATTTAAGTATTTTAGAGTTATCATTTACAGTTGCGCCTACAATCGTGCTCCGTTGTGCTCCGTCGTTGCTTGTCGTATGTATTTCATCCTTTGCTCAGGGATCTTTCCCACCAGGGTGCGTGACCTCTGCATTGCTATTTGTGCTTTAGTGTTCTATATTGAAGACATCATCGTCACAAATTCGCTTCTTGTGATGTTCCGTAGTCAATACTATGTATTATGTTATATGTATTATGTATGAATTGAACTTAGAACTCATATATTTCATCTTTATTTGTGCTTTGTTATGGATATAAATGTATTTATGAATTTCAAGTTTTATTAAATATATTTTTGTAGCATAATAATTTTTTAAAATATTTTTTTAATATTTTTTTAATAATAGGTAAACTCGTACGAGTTTACGATCCTAGTTTACGATCCGAGTTTACGGAGGCTCCACGAGTTTACTTAAACTCGCGAGTTTGATAACCATGGATATATGTGTTAAAACGTACCTTGGGTATGGTTTTGATCCATACTTATATACTTGTGTAGGTGATTGTTGTAACACCCCTAGCTAGCGACCTTAAGCTTAAGTCGTAATTTATGTTGACTAGGTTGTTAGCTGCTAGGTGGGAATACTTATAGTCCTATAATAACTTTAAAAAATATCTCTTTACCCAAAATATGGATCGATTTAAAACTTTTTCGTTTCTTTATTCAACACAATAAATATGAGCCACGCGTGGAATGAAATATATAGTACAAGCGGTAGAACCTTATGGCTTAACGATCATAAGCAAATATCGTGGAAATCAAATAGACGGATCAAACAATTGACAAAGTAGTTCAGCATACATGGTCCATAAATATATTTTACATTACATCAGTCACATCGTTATTCATATAACATAGTTTGAATAATATTTACAATACATAAAAGTGAAGACTAGTGGGATCATGCCCCTTTTGTCTGTGCAAAATGCATCACGGTAGACTATAATGGACATGCAGTAGTCCGAAGAATCTGATCCTTAATCCTCTTCTGGATCTTTCTCCTCCTCCTCCTCCTCCTCCTCCGCAGAATCCTCCTTCATCAGGTCCTAGTCCTTAGTATCCTCCTCGAGAGAGTTGTAGTCAGGAGAGTCCTCCTCCTTAGAGATAGTGGACAAACCTCGTGTCCAAAGTACGGTTCGGATGGCCTTGCCTCCTCATTATGAGTCCGTGCGGCCAGCTGAAACCTGAACATGGGAGCGGCCGCTTCCTTGCAGTTCGTCGAATACGTGAACCAAGGTACTTGAGTCAAGGTACCACAGCGGGGATAGAGCGCGGGTCCATCTCTACATCCTTGTAATACGACGCGGGTTCCTCCTCGTTGATGATAATAGGAGCGAGATTATGAACTCTAGGGCCTGAAAATGGATGTGGAGTAGAAGTAGGGATTGGCGGGGGAATGCTCGAGGCTACAACCGGCAGGTATGTGAAGGTCTCCGTGATGACCCTAATGGAGGGGTCATGAAACACTCTAACTAGCTGGCTTATGCTTAAGTCATAAACCAGGCTTAATCAGTTTGTTATCTACTTGGTGGGAATACTTATAGTCCCAATATGTTNTACGGTAGGCAACTCAACGTAGGAGTCGCCAACCTTGTTGGCGTCTTTAATACATCTTTTGTTTTTTATTTCCAAAGGAGTCGCCTGTCGGTTTGGCGACTCGAAGCCAAAGTCGCTTGGAGGTTTGGCGACTCCTACGTGGCGTGACACGCGTGCCGCCGAGTCCACGTCAGCGCAAACCATGGTAGTAATGTAAATAGTTTGAAAACGAGGATATTTTGGTAATTTCTTTGATTAGTCGTGTCAAAAGAGAAAAAAATTCAAATTTGATCCTTTAATTTTTATGGCACCACTATCTTTCCTTTCTTTTTTTTTTCCAAATGGCGCTATCTCTTTTTGTCCACACTTTTTGTGTGTTTTTTTTGTTCTGTGCACCGATTTTTTTGTTTTTCCAATTGTTCCGTGCAGTGTAAGTTTTTTATTTTCCTACTCAAATTTTTACAATAATACCAATACCTCTTTATATTTAAATGACTATGGTTTAGCCATAAATTTAAAATAACTCCTAATTTGGATTATTAGGATACATGGCCGAATCTTAACCACAAGTACACAACATACCAATATACTTCAATTTTAATGAGGTATCTGAGTAAGTGCAACAGTAAGTTACACCCACTAGATCCTAACCTATACAAAAGATGGTTGCTACAATTGATAGATAACGAGTTTGTATCTCGAGAGAATGTGAGTTCGATTCTCATTACCAATGTGAGAGTCACTTTGATACGTCTATAAATATTTTTGTAAACCCTAAAGAGACTAAGGATATACTCTAACCTTAATAAAATAACCGGTCTCGATCCCAAATAAACTTTAATTCACCAAGAAAAAAAATCCCAACCCTTGTACAAAATGTGGCCCAAGCTCAAATGTGCATATTTTAATCAGCTTGTTTTACCCATAACACATAAAAATGTAATTTATTTATTTATTGTTTATCTTAAAAATTATTTTTAATTTGGATTAATTAAAATGATGAGTAAAAGGAATATGTTTTCCCAAATTTATAAATTTAAAATCATAAATTGATGATCTACATAAAAAATATAAACTTATTTCTTACTACATCCAATAAGTTAGTGCATGTTTACAATTAATGCCTAATTGGAAAAAACAAAAATACAACAAATGCAAGCTTTTTTTTTCCGTATTTTAAAATTAGAATAGATTATCACAACAAATATATTTACAACATATTTGGGTATATTGCCCTGCATTCATTAGCTTATCGATGATACGTGTAAACTTCTGCTAATTGATTCTTATGACTTCGATTTTCTAGGAGGAGACTCTTTCCCTTTTTATTGAGGTACTACTAATTTCTTAATTATCGATTTTACTTATACTTCTTTTTCATTCATTTGCATTCAAATTGCGTTCTTCACACAAACCCTTTTCTAACCTGCTAATTATTTTTGGATCAGCATGAGTTTGTTCAAAATTCCGATAGAGTGAAATCTGTGGATCTGCATCCAACTGAGCCATGGTAATTACACTTCTACTTGACTTATTTACTACATATTTATGCAAAATCAAAATGCTATAATATGTGACATGAGAAAAACATCCTCATTAAGCAAGCTTCCTTGTGCAAATTATAAATTTTATAAGGCACAACCAAAAATGTTAATTTCTTTGTTATCTGTATAGGGTTCGAGTACTTACATCTAGTGCTTTTCTCTCATGCAGGGTTCTAGTGGGTTTGTATTCAGGATCAATTTCTATTTGGAATTATCAGACGAAGGTAAATCTAGAAACATTAGAACTGGTAGTTCAGTATCTCTCTGCATCTGCATCTGCATGTGTCTATATTTTCTTCAAGGTTATTGCAGAATTCTGAGGTAGGATTAACCTTTGTTTTGATACTATGATAGACTGAAGAGAAGTCATTCCATGTTAGTGAATTACCAGGTAAATGTCACAATGCAGTACTTTTGCAATAAAACTATAAATTGCTACCTCTTTCTTTGTTGTAATTATATCTTTATTATTAGGAACCTAGTGTTTGTTATGTGTTTCTCACATTTTCTTGATGCTTACAGTGAGATCGGCGAAGTTCATCACTCGCAAAAATTGGGTTGCTGCTGCTGGCGATGACAAACATATTCGGGTCTACAACTATGACAACATGGAAAAGATTGTAGAATTTGAGGGACATGGAGATTATATTAGGAGTTTGGCTGTGCACCCTTCCCTGCCATATGTAGTGTCAGCTTCTGATGACAAAGTTCTAAAATTGTGGGATTGGGAGGAAGGTTGGGCCTGTCTTAAGACCTTTGAAGGGCACTCACATTATGTGATGCAAGTGGCATTTAATCCCAATGATCCATCAACATTTGTTAGTGCATCCCTAGATACAACCTTGAAGGTATCCTTAGTGCCCTTAGCTGAAAATCTCACAAGTGCTTATTTGTCAATTCATTAACTTACACACACTTCGGTTTCATTGTGGCTTCTTTTTGTAGATTTGGAGTATTGATTCCTCATCAGCTCCAAATGTTACCTTGGATGGGCACTTGGATCAAGAGGATTGTGCTGATTACTTTATAAGCAACGATAAACAGTATCTTTTAAGTGGTTCTGATGATCACGTTACCAAGGTTTGCATATCGATTACTCCTTTTGTGTTTGGATTAGCTTATTTTGAGTTCAAAATAGGCTATAATCAAAATTTTCTTATGATAGCTTTTGAAAAAATAAGCGACTATTTTTCAAAAAAAGTTGTTACCAAATAACCAATTTTGAGATATTTTTCATCAAAGCCTAACTCTGTTTCTCGACAGGTGTGGGATTATGATTCTAGAAGCTGTGTACAAACACTTGAAGGACATGGAAACAATGTTACAGCAGTGTGTGCTCATCCAATGCTTCCCATAATAATAACAGCTTCAGAGGATTCTACTGTTAAAATATGGGATGCTGTCACATACAAGTACTTGTTTTTTTTCTCTATTCTTGTCTTTTTTGGGATGAATCATAAGTGAAAATATTTCACCGAGCAGTAATTTAGCTAGTGAACATCTTTAATTAATAATTATTATTGCCATCAATTTTGCAGGCTTCGTATCACCTTTAACTTTGGCCTCAAGAGAGTGTGGAGTATTGGATACAACAAAGGATCATCTCGGTAACTATCTGAAACTTTCATTTGATTTTCGTTTATCAACAAAAATACTTGTTGCTAACTTTCATCACATCGCTACTTGCTTGTTGCAGGCTTGCTTTTGGTTGTGACAATGGATTTGCCATTGTTAAGATCAACCACCAAGATTAAGAGGGCAAATTGAACTGATTATGCTGCTGCTGTTTCTGAAAAATGGAACTAGGACTCCTATAAAATAGAAGAGTGACCTTCTGTTGTTGGATTGTTTGTTATTAAAGTTTGTTAGAAATAAAATAGAATATTTGGAATATCTTCTTAGATTGATTTATGTTTAATTTAAATTGAATATGTCATTAATTTTTAATTATATTCTTAGCTTATAAATAGGTTTCTTGTAAGCAATTATCACATTCTTTCTCGTTTTTCTTAAGCCAATTTTTGTTCACCTTCTTGTTCTCCAACAATATTTAACAAAGTTGTTCTGAATAAATTAGTTTAGTATTACTAAACTATAACATGTTCACTTAATACACTTTCTCTCTTCAAAACTTGCATATTAAATTCAAAATAAACCCAATATTTGCTTAAATCTACTTTTATTTTGTCATTATTCTTAAATCTACTTTATATACCACCATGCTTATCAATTTATGTTTTAAATTAATGAGTTGTGTAAAATTTCACTTGTGTTTTAGTATTACTAAACTATAAACTACAAGGGAAAAGCTCGTCTAAGTTGATAATTGCGCAATAAGAATGAACAAATGTTCAAGTTTTCCATAAAATTGAAATGAAAAAGACTATTTACACGTTTGTGGATAATAAAAAACAATTTTTTTTATAGAAGTATGAATCTCATTATTTAGACATTTTTTCTTTTCATAATAAATCTCATATTTTTATAAAAGGGTTATCCGGTGTCATTCATAAATAAACATACTCTACACGTAACACGTTCCAAATCTACCAATTCATGAACAAATCGGTATGCAACCGACAAACCTGAAATTTACCATTGAACTGAAATATGTACAACTTTATGAGGGGCCCAAGAAGCCACGTGGCAATTACGTCACTGCCACGGAGCCACGCTCCTTGGAGCACGTTGTTAGTTTGTCAATTGTCAGCGCCCCTAATAGATTCACCCGATGGAATCTTGTCCGTCCATTTTACGTCTATCGTTCGATCCGCCGCGGATCACCTCCTCCCTACCAGCGACAACGCACACGACAGTAGCCCCCACCCAGTGGCATTTTGGTAATCTCGCCTTAACTGCAAAGTACCGCTTCCCTCTTTTCTCATTCTATTTACACCGTGCTCTCTCTAATAAAGTTATAATACAAATTAGCCTTTGTTCCTTCTCTCTCTCTCTCTCTCTCACTCTGAGCTCGATCTCTTGGGCTCGCCGAATTTCTATTCTGATCTCCGAACGATTGATCTCGATCGAGGCTAGTGCAATCTCCAATCTGCAATAATGGTGAGCTTACTCTTTGATCTGCTCTTTCGCGAACGCTTCACCATTGTTAGCAACCTTAGATCTGGAGCGAATTCGATTCGATTTAGTGTTTTCGCATCTAGTCGTTAGCTCTTCGAATTTCAAACGCTTTTCTGTCTGTAATTGGAAATGCGAGGCTCTGAATTTTTTCTTAGTTAGCTCTTACGATTTCAATTTCGATGGGATCTACTGTGGGATCGTGCACTGACTCGTGTTTGTTTGTTTCTTGCTTGTTACTTGCATTTGCAGCCTCTCAGACTCGAAATCAAGGTACTTTTGTTTTTTTTCTCTTTCTGATTCGATGTTCATTTGTGTTTGGTTTTCCGAGAAATGTTTGATTAGCTTGTCAGGGAGACTAGATTTCTCGGAAACCAAGCATAGTGTGATTGTTTAGTTTATTGGTTGCTTAATCTAACGTGTTTTTCCTAATCTTTGATCAGCGAAAGCTTGCACAAAGATCAGAAAGAGTAAAATCTGTGGATCTGCATCCAACTGAACCATGGTAATGCCTCATCCTTCGCTTAGTTGGTGTGTTTCTGAAATTGGTTTATGATATGAAGCTCATTTTGTAATTAGGAATATCTTAATTTTAATATTTCAATATTGCTTAAATGTACTTGGCATTTACGGCAATAGTTTGTGGGGCAACTGTTGGCAACTTGTCGTTATTTATTTACTGAGGGGACTGGTGATTAGATAAATTGGTAAATAGTTGATACTTGGATATTTTGATGAATTGCATGATGTCACCTTGTTAATGCAGGATTCTGGCAAGTTTATACTCAGGAACTGTCTGTATCTGGAACTACCAATCTCAGGTTGCGATTCTTTATAACTCAGATTCTGTGTATTGTTTGAATGAACATTATCCAATTGAGAAATGCAATGGTGGATACTATATGTGGCACTTAAGTCAGACACAGGTGTTTGTAGATTGATCTCCAGATAAGCCACCTATTGCACAGTGCCTATATATAATGAGCTGCTGATTCACGAATGAGGGACCATTTATTGCATGGTTTCCTTCAAATTTCAAGCAGAAATATCATTGATTGAACATACTTTTTGAAGTAACGGTTTAGCTCAATACATGGAGCAGTTATTGAAATGAATCAATATATAAATTTGTAGTTGCTGTAATGGCTCTTTTATTGTTCTTCTATCTTGAAGCATATGGTTAGAAATTGTAGAGTATTTTCTATTCCTATTTACTACTTCAAAGTAGATAGAAACTGGGAGTTGTGTGAAATTCATGTCCGGGCAAGTTAATTGTTGAATAAACCGTATGTTTCATTAATCTAAGTATACAGTTGCCATGCCTTCTCAAAATTAAAATGCTACAGAAAGACTAGTAACTGCTCCTATTTAATCATTAATGATACCAGAGCTTGTGTGTTGGGAAGAGTATTTTTAGTTTAAATTCTGTACTTCTTAATATTCTGGATGTCTCTATACTTCTATTGGTTGTGATATTTGAGCACATTTTCATAGTTTTATAAAGTACGCACATTTTCATATTTCAGCATTTAGCTTTAAATGATTTCACTGTTATTTTGACTTTGTACATCTGCAATTTGTATTTTTCAGTTCCTTGTGGACTGGGTTAGGTTATATCACTCTTGCTCTTTCTATCATGGCAACGTGGCCTCACAATGATCATCTATAATTTCATAGCTACAGTGCATTCTGTTTGTATTCATAGATTGGTATTAAGAGATTATATCTGACAAATCTCCTGTTTTATATTTAAATAAATTCTTCTGCCTTCTGCATTAGATGGGTCATTGTTAATTTCTATGGAAATGCTTGTGTAATTAACACTCAATTCTTTTATAATATTTCAGACCATGGCCAAATCTTTTGAGGTTACTGAGTTGCCAGGTAGGTGAACCTTGTTCGTTTCAATTGTTTGCATATCTACCTCTTGATGCATTTGCTTGAAAGAATGCTTTTCTAAGTTTGTTTCATTTTTGGAAGACCACTATGGAGTTCTTATGCAATATGGTTTTGCAGTTAGGTCAGCCAAGTTTATTGCACGCAAACAGTGGGTTGTTGCTGGAGCAGATGATATGTTCATTCGTGTATATAATTACAACACAATGGATAAAGTAAAAGTATTTGAGGCACATACGGATTACATTAGGTGTGTGGCTGTTCATCCTACACTTCCGTATGTGCTATCATCATCTGATGATATGCTCATAAAGCTTTGGGATTGGGAAAAAGGCTGGGTTTGTACTCAGATATTTGAGGGACATTCTCATTATGTCATGCAAGTGACATTTAATCCTAAAGACACAAACACCTTTGCAAGTGCATCTCTTGATCGCACCATAAAGGTATACATGTGTTCTTGTTGCCAGATTCCTGCTCTCTCTCTTTCTTTAACTTTTTTATTTGTATGCTTCTAGGATATAATGCATTAATGTTCGTTTATCTTGTCTTCCCAGATTTGGAATCTTGGATCTCCTGATCCCAATTTTACACTGGATGCCCATCAGAAAGGTGTGAATTGTGTTGATTACTTTACAGGTGGTGACAAGCCTTATCTAATCACTGGTTCTGATGATCACACTGCCAAGGTTTTCTATCAATTTTTGTTTTCATTTTCCTCATTTATATATTTGGTTAGATGTACATATATGAATGGGAATAACTTGGATACAACCTATGAAACAGGTATGGGACTATCAGACCAAAAGTTGTGTCCAGACCCTTGATGGTCACACACACAATGTTTCTGCTGTGTGCTTTCATCCTGAACTCCCTATCATCATTACTGGCTCTGAGGATGGTACAGTACGCATATGGCACTCTACAACTTATAGGTAGTTTGAGATGCACATATTACTGATTTTACTTAAATTTGAGATGCACATATTTGAGTTCGCGGACATATACTAATTCACCATTTCAATTTTGTGGTTGTTCAATCTGATTGCAGGCTTGAGAACACATTGAACTATGGTCTTGAAAGAGTTTGGGCTATTGGATATATGAAGGGTTCACGTCGGTGAGGCCCCCNTAATATTTCTGCAATTAGTTTGAGTCTCATTTTCCCCCCTTGAATATTGGTGAGTAGGACAGCAGTGTCAAATTTTTCCTCAATAACAAAGTCTTGTTATCTTATCTTCACTCTTTCTTTTAGACTTAAATTATCAAAACATCTTTCTTTGTAGGGTTGTGATTGGTTATGATGAAGGGACTATTATGGTCAAACTTGGCCGAGAAGTACCAGTGGCGAGCATGGACAACAGCGGGAAAATTATTTGGGCTAAGCATAATGAAATTCAGACTGTCAATATAAAGAGTGTTGGAGCAGATGTTGAGGTATGGGCTCAATTCACTTTCTTTTGCTGTCTAATATGTGTGCTAGAAGCTGTCAGCATTTTGTTTTTAGTGACACATGCAAGTACTATGCTGTTTAGGTTGCTGATGGAGAAAGGTTACCCTTGGCTGTTAAGGAGTTGGGCACTTGTGATCTCTACCCACAAGTGAGTTAATATCCTTCCTAGTGTTATGTTGCATTTATTGCTTGGCTTCTCTATTTTTGATAATTTCTGCACTCTCCCATTATACAACCCTTGGCGGAATTTCTGGAAACGGGCATACGTACATTATATTTATGCAGGATTTTTCACATTTTTCTTGAACCCTGTCCATTCTCTTCTCATTCTTGTGTATGTATCATGTGTACAGGAGTATACATGTTTATACATTGATTTTATCATGCTGTGTTAGACATTGGAATCCGAAAGTTAATTTCAGGGACCTGTGTGTGGTAGAAATAAGTCTACAAGACTATACTTTGTAACAAATAGTTTGGAGCTATACTTCTGCAGTCTCCTATTTATATTAAAATAAGCGAGCTTTACAATAATAACCTTTTGTCTGGTTCAGTTATTTTGTTTCATATGTGATGGTTGATTGTTGTTTTAAATTTTTTTTATATGCAGAACTTAAAACACAATCCAAATGGGAGGTTTGTTGTTGTATGTGGAGATGGTGAGTATATCATATACACTGCATTGGCATGGAGAAATAGGTCTTTTGGTTCTGCCCTGGAATTTGCTTGGTCTTCGGATGGAGAATATGCTGTCAGAGAAAGTACATCAAAGATTAAGATTTTCAACAAAAACTTCCAGGTTTGCACTTTTGTTTTTAAACTTCATTTAGTCTTTAATCTTGTGCCTTTTCTAATGAAATTGGTGTTAAAATCCAGCAAATTCTTGCTATTTCTTAAAAGATGAAGGCTAGGTCCTAACGTTTAAGTACTGCTTATGATGAGGAGTGTGCAATGAAAGTCGTAAACTATGCTGGCTATTAATTTACCTTAAAAATATTATGTCTGCACTAGCAATTGACATTTTTGCTTCCAAGCCAAAACAAGAAAATCTTTATATTTCATTTTTTATTGCCCGCCATAGTTCTCACTGGTGTGAAAGTTCACAGAAGCTTAATTCTCTCAGTATTTTAGCTGGGTTTGGCTTGAAATAAATTTATTGTATGGAAGTTTTAATTGGATTTTAAATAATGACTATTTCAGGAAAAGAGGAGTGTCCGGCCAACATTTTCAGCAGAACGAATATTTGGTGGCAATTTACTGGCAATGTGCTCAAATGATTTCATCTGCTTTTATGATTGGGCAGAATGCAGGTTGATTTATCGCATTGATGTCAATGTGAAAGTAAGTGCTTTTTGATTAGGTGACATAGTTTTCTGCTTTTATTTTTTCCGTGCATTCCTTGTTCAATGTAGTTTTATTTTTTTAATTTTCCTTTTGTCAGAACCTCTACTGGGCTGATAGTGGTGATCTTGTAACAATTGCCAGTGATTCATCGTTCTACATCCTGAAGTACAATGTGAGGATTATCTGAAGAACACTCTTTTTCCCCCATTAAAATTTTGGCTGAATGAATATTTGGTAGCACTATACCAGCAAAGCACTGTAAACATTTTAACTTCCATCATTGCAGCGTGATGTTGTTGCCTCGCACTTACTTAGTGGAAGACCTGTAGATGAGGAAGGTGTTGAAGATGCCTTTGAGCTCCTTCATGAAATGAGTGAACGTGTGAGGACAGGCATCTGGGTTGGGGACTGTTTTATCTACAACAATTCCTCTTGGAGACTTAATTACTGTGTTGGCGGTGAGGTATTAACTCTTGTTCCTTATAGGCTGAAAAAAAGAACTGCATACTTTTTTCATTGAACTACAAGGATTATATCAGACCTCTTGATGCATAACATTATGAATTTAGGTAACAACAATGTTTCATTTGGACCGCCCTATGTATTTGTTGGGGTACCTTGCAAACCAAAGTCGAGTTTATTTGATTGACAAAGAGTTTAAGTAAGTGGACTGTTTGTTTTTATATAAAAAAAATGGAATGTTTAGCTTATTTAATGTCTCAAAATTGCCGTAATGTTGACTATTTATTTTATCAATTAATTGTTTCTGTCAGTGTTGTCGGATACACACTGCTTTTAAGCTTGATTGAGTACAAGACACTTGTGATGCGTGGTGATTTAGAAAGGGCCAATGAAGTGCTACCGTCAATTCCTAAAGAGCATCTTAACAGGTAGCTGTTCCCTTGCTATAGATTATATTCCTTTTGATTACAGAATTACACTTTGAAAAATTATGTATGCACAAATCATTATAATGGAATTTGTTGATTTTATTCCCCGCCTATTTCTCTTTTTTTTCCCCCAAGAAAAGTGTGGTATGATCCCATGAGTAAGAATTTCAACTTGTTTGGATGCGGAAATCCATCTTTTGTGGCTAGCTAGAGATCTGTTGACACTCATAATCTCGTATGAATAATTATTGTGATTATTCTGGACTCTACAATCTTCTTACCTATCCCTTGTTGATCTTTTGTGTTGTTTTTGTGATATTGATGCATAGTTTGCCTTTCACTTTTATTTAAAATATTTTTGAATGGGCGATGTGTTGTTTATTCGAGCTGGCATTTTCTGATCTAAAATTTGGTGATTGGTGCCAGTATGTTATCTGCCTAATTTAAATACTTGATTTTTTGTAGCGTGGCTCATTTCCTGGAGTCACGAGGGATGATAGAGGATGCACTTGAAGTAGCTACTGACCCTGACTATAGATTTGACCTGGCAATACAGCTTGGGAGGTTAGATGTTGCAAAGGTTTGTTCAGCTAGGAGATCATATTGGTTGACTTGTAAAAAATGTTAACTTGGGTATCGAATTTCTTCATTTCTGTGATTGATTTGTATTTTATATCATGAGTAATATTCATCCTGTTCCTTGCAGAGTATTGCAATAGAAGTGCAGAGTGAGTCTAAATGGAAGCAGTTGGGAGAATTAGCTATGTCTACTGGAAAGGTGTTTTTCTATGTGATTTGAAACTTCAATTTAAGTGATTTCTCCAATACTTAGCTAAATTACATTCCTAAATATCCATGTACTGAAGTGAGTAACTTGGTGATGTGCTGCTGCATATTATCACGGGCATATCATGAGTGGAGCCTCCGTAAACTCAGATCGTAAACTTGCACGAGTTTACCTATTATTAAAAAAATATTTTAAAAACTATTATGCTACAAAAATATATTTAATAAAACTTGAAATTCATAAATACTTTTAACTTCACAACAAAGCATAAATAAAGATGAAATATATGAGTTCTATGTTCAATTCATACATAATATATAATACATATGTTTGAACCAGAACATATATTTCTCCACATAAACTTAATGACAAGCAAAATCTATCAACACAATAGAGAGGCGGTGTGTTGACAACCAACATAGCAAATGCATCTAAACAATGTCACTCATTCTTGACATAAGTAGTTTCGAGCCGACAACAAAGAATTCAGTGATAATTTTGAGGGGCATGCCCTTTGTTTCTGGAACCTTCAAGAACACAAATATTCAGGAGATGACATATACAACAACATAAACACCGAAGATACCAGCGAGTCCCATAGTACTGAGCATCACAGGAAGGAGTATGTGGCGATGATGTCTTCAATCCAGAACACTAAAGCACAGATAGTGATGCAGAGGCACGCACCATGGTAGGAAAGATATCTGAGCAAAGGATGAAATATATACGATGGATCAGCGACGGAGCATGATGAAGCACAGTGGCAACGAAGCACGATGGAGGAGCACAACGGATAATGATGGCACGACAGAGCATGATTGCAGGCGTAACTGTGAATGACAACTCTGAAACACTCAAACGACCTAAATCTAACAACTTAGATACATGCAAAACGACGTCGTTTTTGCAAGTCAAAACGATGTCGTTTTGCTTGTTTTGTCCTCCTGCGATAAACTCGTAAACTCGCCAGTAAACTCGCGATTTTATGCGAGTTTACCCAAAAACGAGTTTACATGCGTGTTAACTCGATTTTACTACCTAATAACGTAAACTCGTACGATTTTACGACTTAAAACGTGATTTTAATAACCTTGGCAAGAGCTACTGAGGTTTTTGTTGTGGCCAAATTAAGATAGCTTGGTTGAACGTTAGAAATTGTGTTCAGATGCTGAGTTCTAGATGCTGATTCTAGTGTATATCTAGATGTTAATTATTTTTACCTTAACATATGCTGATTCCAGCTCACAGTTTTTTTTCCCCCTCTTTTCTGTTCTTGCAGTTAGAAATGGCTGAGGAATGTTTAAATCATGCAATGGATTTGAGTGGGTTGTTACTGCTGTATTCTTCTTTAGGAGATGCTGAAGGAATTTCAAAACTTGCTGCCCTTGCTAAGGAGCAAGGGAAGAACAATGTTGCATTCCTTTGCTTATTTACGTTGGGTAGACTTGAAGACTGCCTTCAACTGTTGGTGGAAAGGTAATCTTCAGCGCTTCTCTTCTTTTCCTTTATGACATTACTGCCAGAGAAGGGAGGGTTGATTCAACTGCAGTTATATATAGCTGAGTTGTACTTTTTGCAGCAATCGGATTCCAGAGGCTGCTTTAATGGCTCGATCTTATCTCCCAAGCAAGGTCCCAGAGATAGTGGCAATTTGGAGAAAAGATCTTAATAAGGTAATTTGTGACTCAGATTTGCAGTATTTACTTATGATGGAACTTTATGATCTTGTGGGTTGGAACTTCCATTTTTGTTCAATTGTCTTATCTGCATTGTGAATTGTGCATTACGGAGATTATATAATCTTTTATCTATTTGATATTTTGTGCAGGTTAATCCAAAAGCTGCTGAATCATTGGCTGATCCTGAGGAATATCCTAATCTATTTGAAGACTGGCAAGTTGCACTTGCTGTTGAATCTAAGGCTGCAGAAACAAGGTCAGTTTGGAGAATGCATATTTTTCTTGCATTTATGTTGCAGCTTTGGTAGTTTGTGCTATTAGGTTGTGTACAAAACATCCCCAAGAAGTTTTCACTAACTCTTCAATTTTGATATTTTATTTTAGGAATGTTTACCCTCCTGCAGAAGAGTACATCAACCATGCAGATAAATCACATGTCACTCTTGTTGAAGCTTTCAGAAACATGCACATTGAAGAAGGGGAGGAGCCTCTTGAGAATGGAGACTCTAATCACGAGGTACAGTAAATTTAGGGCTAACGCCACACAGTAGTTCACTAAAATTTCTCATTTTTTTGTTTATCTATTTTTGCTTGCTACTGAAAGAATAATCTCAGTAGATTGTTAATGGTGGTGTTAGACTGCTACTTTATGTATTTTGTTGCCTTTTTTGTTTCAGTTGACCGAAGAAAATGGAGAGGAGCACTATACAGAGGAACAGGAGGAGCAGAATGGAGAGGAAGGAAGCCAGGAGGAGGCTGTTGTAGTTGATGCTGATTCTACAGATGGTGCAGTACTCGTTAATGGTAACGAGGCTGACGAAGAGTGGGGTACGAATAATGAAGGAGCCCCGTCAGCCTAAAAGCAATTGGTTGGGGTGATGTGAAAATCGAAATTTTGTCTCTGGTGATTAATTGTTTCTGAAGTGCCATTTCTAACTCCCACAACTAGCTGTTTTTACCATAACTACTACTACCACCTGAGTCCTACCAATTCTTTGTTGCTTGTAATTTTGTGTATCATATTCACCATAATTAGGATGTGTATTTGGGAATCAGGGATGAAATTATACAATAATTTCCATTGCCAATAGTGGATGATTGACTAAATCTCCCAAGTCATGATTTTTGTTGTCATAATTTTGTATGACGATTAGGCTTGGTAGTTTGTGACATCTTATTGATCACTGCACACACTTGTCTCTATTTTATTAATGCCCTAGGAAATCTTGCCGTTCCATAATATGATAATGAGGCTAATATCACCAATGAATTAGACTTGGCTTTCTGTGTTGAACCCTTGGCAGACTTCTATTTATTATATGATTGCTTGTTTTGTCTATTTTGTTGCGAACTTTATTACCATATTTTTGACCCCATTGCGGATGTCACCTCAATAAAGCTATTTCCTTTTTGAACTTGGCTTGGTTGGTTCTTAGTTCTTACTTAAATATTCATCTTTGTTGACAGTGCTTGCACCACATCACTAGTCCCATCAAGACAGTCGGTTCCAGCTTTTGGGATGTTTATCTGAGGTCAGGATTAAAACTTTGATATTGCACTGCCTTCAGTATTCTGGCCTTGCATTTGCTTTGAACGAAAATCTAAAAGTCGGTAGGCAGGGTTGTATATTCAATTTACTTCCATAATATCTCCTCTAGCAAATTGAATTAATCAATGTATAATTGAATAACGTTTTTTGCTATAATCAAATGATGTTATTAGCATGTTAAGATAGACTATTGTTGGTTTGGTAAATCACTTTTCCCCTGCATTTGGATGCTTGCATGGAATAGTGTCATTTTTTTGGTGAACCGCTAGAATAGTGTCTGCATTGATTGTTTTTGGATGCTTATTTACTAGCATTGTTTTTCTAGCATGTTGGTTTCATTTTCTTTTATTTTAAGATGCAGGTCTCTTCACGGGGCCATGATGAGATTTTGCGGACTGGTTGTTTCTGTTTCCTGGTGTTGTGGTTTTGTAGTACCCTAAATTTTGTGATTTTGTACGTGGTATAACAATATTCCTTAGGATCAGTTAGTTACAATTTACTAGAGTTTATATCACATTCTTTTGAGGTGTTAACCTCATATATTCGTGCCAACGTGAATGTAAAGAAGCTGAATGGGTGCCTGTTTAAATTTTAGATAGTTTTTCTTGTTGACCATTTACTTTTAAATGTTATATTTTCGTGGATTATAAACGTGGATGGTTAATACAGAAAATAATGGAGTTGACACGATGCTCTACCAAAAGCTCTTCCATGGATTTGATGCATTCGTAGAATGGCAAACATGGACGTAGAACAAAGTGGCATGAAGCTTGTCTTTATTGTAAAAGATCGTATGATAATCCTCTGATTGAATGAACTGAGGTTGGAAATTAAAGAGAAGAAAAATACTTTCAAAACTATTAGCAACCTTAATTGTGAAAAATTTGAGGTACTCAGATTTTGTAAAAGTAGCTGGACTGAGTGCTAAACCTTGTTGGAAAAGGATTTAGAAAGACCGTCGATCTTATCTAAAATTACTAGTTCTCTTTTTTACATCAAACCCAAAAAGGTAAGAAAGAAAATTTTTTGCCAGCTTGTGCTTTATCATACTTAACACCTTTGGTCTAGTTGATGTCCTATTTACTAATGTTAAATAAGACCAAAAGCCTGGAATTATAAATATTTAGAAATGGATTTGGTTTTAATTCAATAAAAAAATAGTTTATGTTCGCAGTTATATCATTGAAAAAGTTACTTCTAAATAATGATACAGAAAATTATTTTTAGGAGACTAGTAAGGCACTTTTAAGTTTTAATTTTTTTATTAAGATAAATAACTAATAATAAAAGAATGTTTGAATTGAATTCTACATGTAATCGAAAGCTGTTGAATTAGTTGCAATTATTTAGTATCAGTAATTACCAAATTACCAATGACTAATAATAGCATTACACACACAATAGAGTGTGAAATTTTAACACTGAAAATAAAGTGTCAACTGTTTGATGATTAAACAAATCACCATCATAGCCTCAAAAGGGGAGGAAGAAAAGATCACTATCATATAATCTTTTGCGTTTCGAGATATAGTTGATGAAAACTTGCGAAAGACATAACAGTAAGTAGTAGTGTGTGAAAAAATAAAAAAATCAATAATAGCGAATTATGTGAATATGAATTTAGAGGAATTTCGGTTTTAAAAGGAATATAGACATCAGTACAAGGGGTGTGTGTCCGGACCGGACTTGGCTCAAATAATAATTTTAAAGAAACAAAAACAAAAAGAAAGAGATGCTGCTGCCAGCTGTGTGACTGTATTGCTGCGGCTATATCATCCCTCTTCTTCATTCCCTCTTCCACTTTCCATCGTCTTATTAGGGTTTTCACTCTGCACCCTTCTTATGTGCCACTTCCAGATTCTGCGTTTTTTCTCATTTTTGTCTAACCTACACTTTCACTAACTCACTCCAACGATATAACAAAACGCAGCGTCAAGATTCCTCCGTGTTTTCGTTTCGCCAACTCCTGAAACAATCGCGGGATATTCTACCGAAACGTCGTCGTATAATTTGTTGCCTGTATGTAGCAGCTGAAACCCTTTCCTCCCTCTATATTCCTTCATTTCTAGCCTTTCATTTGTTCTTCTTACTGTTATTTGTGCTACTACTGGGATTCGAATAATTCGCATATATAACTTTCGATATCTATGTTTCTGTTTTCTCAGATCCCTCTGATTATTTTTGAGATTCCAATGAGTTTATTTTTTCCCCCCTTTCGGAGGTTTATATACTGATTGGTCTATTTATACATATATTAGGGTCAGAAGCAGAATGAAATTCTTTAGGGTTCTAGTGTATTGAAGACTGAAATTCGGAGCTTGGTTTGGAGTGACCTAAAATATGGTATTACTTGAGAATTGTTATGTTTTCATCGATGTAGTTATTTGTTCTTAACTGTTTGGACATGAATTTGAACTTATTCAGAACCAAACAATACATAATCCATTTATGCATTCGGAATAATTTCCTGATACTTTTTGAATACATTGTTTTCACTATATTATTGATTGAGTCAGCTGGTAGTTAGTAGTTCGTGTGTAATGTACTAATGCCATGCCTATAGGGCTTCTTTGAGTGTCTTATGTTTTCTTTTTCCATTTTATATCGTGCTGTTTATATGGGGTTGCATTATGTAAGCTGATGTACATAGCAGGAATTGTGTTTACTAGGCTTTCCAATGTCTGCTCGGGGAATTAAATTGGTTATCTCAGAAACTTCATATTGATGGGCTTTCTTGTCTTGTCTGTATTCCTGTTGGGTGGTATCTTCTTAGCGTATAGTACTTGTGCGATAGTTTAACATGTTATGGGATTTTTTGGTTTGTATGTGTGGCTTTGTGATGCATATTATGCCATTTCATATAGCTTGCATTATGCATATTACTTTGAATTTTGATCTCCATTTGAGGAGAAAGGAATGAGAATAATATTATCCTGTTTTGCAGTCATTGTTGTACTACAACTTGGTAAACTAGAAGCTTTTAAGGTGCAGTTCACTTATTGATTTCTTCCTTCAATGGGGGATGCTGAGAATGCCCTTCAACCTTCAAAGAAAAGAGCTGCTGGAAGGGAGCTCACTCGAGATACTCCTATAGATGATGAGGAAGATGTCCCTGAGCTTGAGACTGGCACTTTCAAGAGAGCCAGTGATGAGGTTCTGGCGAACAGAAGAATAGTCAAAGTTCGTCGCCAACAGACTAACTCTGCTCCTTCTTCGAACCCCTTTGCTGGAATACGCTTGGTTGCTCCCACTGAACCCAGTGCTAATCCTGCTGAACCTACTACTGAGAAACAATCAGCTGGTGATAACACTGTTGCAGATGATGCAAACAGGAGTGATACTATAGCAAAGGATTCTGAGGGAGCTGAAGATGGGGAAACTAAGCAATCAGAGAGCAAAATTGATGAGGTGGAGGAAAACTCTGCCGAAAACAAGGATGCTGCAGAAGGAAGCAATGCAAATGAGGAGCATACTGCAGAGGAGAGTACTGGTGACAAACCTGAGACAGATAAAGAGATAAGTGAAGATGTTAACAAAAGTGAAAACGAGGATAAGAAGGAGAGTGCCGATGACAATGATACTGCAAATGACGATAAGAAAGAGAACTCTGACAATGGGGATAAGAAAGACGACAAAGTTGAAGGTGCAGAACCAAGTGCTGAAGGTGGCAATTTGAAGTCATTTCAACAGCTCTCAAGTACCCAAAATGCATTTACAGGTCTTGCTGGAACTGGGTTTTCTGCTTCTTCATTTTCCTTTGGGTCCGCATCAAATCACGGGTCTGGTTCTATTTTTGGTACCAAAAATGACAAGCCTTTTGGTCTGGGTTTATCCAACAACGGGAGTTCTGTTTTTGGGGCAGCATATGGGGCATCTGGTATTACTAAGAGTGAGGGGAGTGGTTTTGCAGCAATGCAGGAGGTCGTCGTTAAAACAGGCGAAGAAAATGAGAAAGCAGTTTTCAATGCAGATTCAGTATTGTTTGAATTTGCTGATGGAGGTTGGAAGGAAAGGGGAAAGGGAGAAGTGAAGGTCAATGTTACAACAAGTGGGACAGAAAAAGCCAGACTCCTTATGAGGTCTAGGGGAAATTATAGGCTAATTCTGAATGCACGTCTTTACCCTGATATGAAGCTCACAAATATGGACAAGAAGGGGGTTACCTTTGCCTGCGTCAACAGTGCCACAGAAGGGAAAGGTGGCCTTTCAACATTTGCATTGAAGTTCAAGGACGGTTCCATAGTGGAGGAGTTTAAAGCAGCTATCATGGCGCACAAGGATAAGGGCGGCGCAGCATCGTCGACAGTTCTCAAGACCCCAGAAAATTCTCCCAAGGCATCTGATGATTGAGAAAATCTTATATTCCCTACAAAGTTATGTCTTGTAATCTCGCGAAGATGGTCCTTTATCGAGAAGAAAATTTTCTACTCCGAGTTCATTTGCCCTTGTGTGGAAGAGTCTTATCATACTATTTTAACTAGTTGTATTCTTAGTTTGAGTCAAAAGTCTTCAAGCGGTAATGGAACTTAATTTTGGACAAATCTTGAATTTAGACTGCACAAAAAATCTTTGCTCTCGAACACTAAAACGATCAAAAATGTTTCCGACCGTGGAATTTTGAATGTAAGCTAGGTTTTGGAAAACAAAAAGCCTTTAAAAGTCATGGGTGTTCATCAGAAAATTTATGAGTAATATTTTAGAGTTTACTTGTTTTCTTAAAGCTATAAGACTAATCTATGATAATGATAATTAAATGTTTTGAGTTTTTTTTTATCACTGTTTTAAAAGAAATTTTTTTACCTAAATTTTTTTCACTAAATTTTACGTCTTTTTTATTTTAAATTTCAAATTTCATTGAACTTATTTTATTTACTCTACTATATCTTTTTTATTTTAAAATTATTATTCTCTCATCTCTAACATTTGAAAATTAAAAAAAATTAAAAGATAAATAATTTATATAAAAAATAATTTATGTGCAACACAACACAGGTATTAAATTAGGAGTCTTGTTACATGTACACCAAAAAATATACACCATACATAAACCCTATACTTATATACATAAAGTTTGTATTTTAATGTCTGTAATGTTTATGCACTCATGAGAATAAAGTTTGTGCATTATTAATGGTGTATGTATGAGTGTATAAAATTGGGTGTACATGTAACATTTTTGATGTAATATAACTTTAGATTTTAATGGTTATTAGTATTCTCATTAATGTTCATGTTTATTATAACTATTATATATATATATATATATAATATTTACCTAATATTATTTTTTTAGCTTATGTTTATTGAGTACTGTTTTTATTTTATTTTTTATCTAATAATATTACTATTATTTTTCGAAAGTAACTTTTAAAATTTTAGATAACTCAATTGCTCTCGAAAATGATCAAACCAAGCCTTCATTCTGGGAAGCCATGGTTGCGAGTCAAACATGGAGGGGAGGCAATCTCACAGGTTGAGCACTGCTTCTGTGTTCGTAGTCTTGTGAAGTTTTGCTAGATGGAGGGAGGATAAGGCAGATATGCCATCAGTCCTCCATGGTGCTCCTCCGTGGCTTCCATGGGCTGAGTTGTCGCTTGCTGTAGGCGAGGTGTCGTGCCATATGTTGTGCCACTGCGAGGACGTGATGCCTCGAACTCGAAGGCAGAAGAAGGGACGTTGCTGTCGCCCCGCCCTTGGCTGGGACTGGGAGTCTTGCGACTGCACGTTGGGGAAGAGAGATTAAAAGAATTTTTTAAATCTTCCCTTCATAAAATGTTATCATGAAATTTTGGTTTTAAAATTCTATTATAAATAGGCAATTTGAAATGTTTCATGATTCTTAAATTTTTTTGGATTCTATAAAATAGAATTAAGAAAATGTCTACGTATATCTATAAAATTTGTATTTTCTATTTTTAAAAAAATAGTAGTTTCAAAATTTAGTACACTTCATCTAATCAAGTGAAATTAATATACAATAATGCTAATTCTTTTTAGCATTAATTGTTTTTTATTCGCAAGATCAACTTTTCTAAGTATAAACGTTGTTTTTAATCTCTTACTTTTTATTGATTCACTCACAATTGACTTCTCTCTGGCATGAATAATTTTATTTTATTTTTATTAATTTAGAATCTCTAAAATTATAATTTGAGCTAAATCTCTCTACATTTTGATAGTCATTTTTGGTCCAAAATATGGTTTAAGAGAGTTGTAAACCGAAAACGCGCCAAAAGTTGAGTCTGGGTGGCTTCAACTGCAAGGCAGGAAGGAGGGTGAGAGAAATTGGAAATAGAAAAAGCGCGAGCAATAAATACCGATACTCTCAAACAATTTCATTCCTAACTGAAAAATAACGAACGAACCAACCAACCAACGCGGGCTCGCTTTCTCTCTCTCTCTCTCTCTCTGTTTCGCAATGGCGGCAGCATTGGCAGCAATGGTAGAGATCTCGAAACTCGAGAAGCAGCTCAACGACTTCAACCGCCAACTCGTCCAGCTCGAGATGGACTCGGTCCGCATCATCTCCCCCGCCGAAGAAGAAAACAACAACAACAACAATGAAGAAGAAGAAGAGCAGCGCCAGAGCCTCACATCGAAGCTCGAAGCATGGAACCTCTCCAAGCAATCCTTCATCAAAGACACGCTCCGCCCCAAGCTCCTCTTCCACCTCTCCTCCGCCCACAAAACCCTCGATCTCCACCACAGCTTCCTCACTCTTAACCTCGACTCAAGGCTCCGTGCCTTAACCGCCAAGGTCCAATTAGGCCCCGAAAACGTTGCAATTGAAGAACCTGCAGACGTAAGGAAGTTTATTCTTGTGAAGACGGTTGCCACGACCATGGATCTGCTGAGCGGAGCAAAGCAAGATTTGGAGGATGATGAGAACGCTGCTGGTAAGAGGAAGGCGCTGTCGCTGTGGCTGAAAGAAAACGAGAAAGACCCTCAAATACCGTCGGAATGGCAGAGTCTCTTTGATCTGAGAGCCACAGCGGTGCTAGCCGCGATCCAGCTCTCCAAGCTTCTGGCTCGATTCACGTTCTCTCTGTCCGGAAAGAATCTCGAATCGCTGGTTTCGAGGATCGAGAAATTGGGAACTGCTGCTGAAAATTTCATCTCTGTGATGTACGCAGCGAAGCAGGTGATGGCGCAGGGTGAGGGCGAGGGCGTTGCGAAGGAGGAGGTGGTGTCGCAGTTCTGTGAGGCTATTCTTGATCTGGAGTTCCTTCTGTGCGTTGCGAGTGTTCCTGACACGTGGACGATGGTGCGTGGGGCCAGGGTAAAGCTTGAAGTCGCTCTTGGTCAGATACTCTGCAGCGTGCAGGGGATTAAGCTCAGGGTTAAGTGCATGAAGAACAAGAACGGTAGAAACAGTGAACATTGGGAGATGATGAAGGATTTCATTGCTGGCACGTGGGAACTTGAAAAGCTTTGTGGTGGTAATAATAATAAATGAATATTGCTCTATTAGTTTTGCAATTGATATAAAGAAAATGTTGAACGAAGCTTTTGTAATTAGGTTCAGTTTGTTGCTGCTTTGGTTTTTACATGTAGCTGGCAAAACATTCCATGGTTGAGACTAATAAGCTAGCTAGCGTTGTTGCTTCTTGTTAATGGTAGATGATGAATAATGACATGGATGTTACCAATCTTTTCAGAGAGTTCTTTGTGTTCATATGTGTGGTGTGTTGGAATATCTTTTTATGTTGATATTATGATTGATTAGTGCCTTTTTTCATGATTTGTGGTATGAGTAATCAGTGACTGAATGGAGGCATGAAATTGCTGGATCCCAAGTATAATGAGTGAATTTGTTGAGAGATTACAAATGTGTGCAGCAGTATTTGATGCTCTTAACAGATTTCAAATCTCCATCTTTTGTTGATTTCATATGCTTTTGAATACCGTATACTGCATTTCAAATAGTTAATTTCTACATTTGATTTTAACTTATACTTTTACACTAATTAGCTTTTTAAGCGTATATTTATTAATTAATTTGTCCAGTTCAATGACACATTCTATGAAAAGTACGTTTGTGACTAAAAAAACTCTTGCACTCTTATGGAGGAAGAGCATTTCTTCCTTCATTTGGTTCTTCAACCATTCAAATGGTTTGAGCGAGGTAAAAGATGATGTGTGAAGGAAGAAAATTTTTCTTTAAAAAAGAATTTTTTTTTTTTTGCAAAACTTACTTAAGTTGTTATTAAATATTGAATTTTAAAAGTAAGCTTAAATAAGACAATACTTGATCTTTGTCTTAAATTACATGTTATTAATGTTATGTATAAAATTAAGAGTTGTATATATATATATATTTTTAAATATGTTTAGACATTTTTATTTTGCTTAAAATCTTAAAAAAAAAACATAATTAAAATAAGAGTAAGAATTATAATTTGAGTGATGAAGTCAAAGAAATGTATCAAGGCATGAAACTTTCAAATGAGAAAAGAGTTTTTATTTTTTTATTATTATATATGGAATCAAATGACAAGTTAAAAAGGTGGGTGGAAAATGACACGTTGGAGGAAGGTAAAAAAAGGTCTAAAGAAGACATATGGGTGGGGTGAATCTTTGGGAAGAAAAAAATAAATAAATACACTCATTAAATGCATATTATAACATAGATTTAGGTACTACGAATTTAAAAAAAACTTTCAGATGATATATATAACTATACGAATCAATATACTCTGCCTACCTTAAAGCATGATGCGCAATACTAATTCAACTCAGTATATAAAAGATTAATTTTAATAGATTGTCAATATAAAGTATTTTATGTATTTAATTAATGAGTTTTAATTGCAATGCCCTTTAAAAAAAAAATTAGACTGTAATCTAATTAAATCATTCCATACGTATTACTTTTTCAGTAGTGGTGAAAGAGAAGATTATATTTTTCTATGTTACAAGATTGGGATAATGTTTATTTTAATCCCAAGCACTTTTGTCTTTAAAATTCAAATTTTGACTTTTTTAATCCTTAAAATTGTAAATTGTAAGTCAAATTAGTCTCTAAATTCTTTATCATTAGGTCTAAAGACGCATGGGGGGTGGTTGTTTTAATCTTTAGAAAAATAAATAAAAAATAATAATACTAATTAAAAAAAAAGCAATTTTGATTATAGCTCTTGATTGTTGAAGGCTTGCCATTGATATTTAACAGGAAATGGAAAAAGATCTAGCCAGTAACATAAAAAAAAAAAAAATTGTATGTGAAGTTTCAGTTTGTTAAATGGAATAGCCATAGGCAATACAAGGTTGCTCTCAATCTTCATCAACCTTACCAACTGCCTCAAGGATTGATGAGTAGGTGATGAGATCATACTGGAATCCTTTTGAACTCATTTCTTTCATAAGCTTAGCAGATTCTTCAAAAAGACCTGCCCGGCTGAGACAACCAAGAACCGTATTGTAAGAAACTTCATCCGGCTTAGTAGTAGAATTACTCATTTTTGTAAGCATTTCCATAGCGCGCTTTGGACCGCCTGTCCTAGCCAAGCCATTTAGGATAATATTGTGAGAATTTATATCTGGGGTGCAACCATTTTCTTCCATGGCTCTAAACAAGGAAAAGGCTTCATCCATCATGTCTGCCCTTACCATCCCAGACATGAGAGCATTGTAAGAATAAACATCAGGAGCGCATCCAAGTTTTCTCATCTCATTAAAAAGATTGATAGCTTCATTGAGTCGCCCGCATTTTCCAAAATGCTTAATCATTACAGCATACACGCGAGCACTTGAACGTCCACAGTTCTCTTTCAATTCCTGGAAAAGCTCATTTGCAGCCTCGTAGCGTTTTGCTTTTCCAAGGCTATTGATCAGGCTGCAGTAGGCAGCAGGACAAGGAGGGAAACCTTTTTCATCCATCTCCTCGAGAAGCAACAAGGCCTTCTCCACTTGATTCGTTTTGCAGAAACCATCTATGAGAATTGAATAAGTAAACGAGCTGGGGACAACCCCGTCTTTTTTCATCCTCTCAAACCATGAAGAAGCCTCAGAAGGTGGAGCTTTGGCATCAAATAATGACTTGATAATGGTATTATATGTCACGACATTTGGGGTGCAATTCAGCAATTTCATTTCATCAAAAAGCTTAATAGCATCTTTAACGCGATTTGATCTGCCCAAAATGTTAATCAAATTATTCATCAGAACGACATCAGGTCTACAACCACCTTTCAGCATATTCTTGTATGTGCGGTATGCGTCTTCGACCCTCCCAGACTTCCCCAGTCCTCTTATCAGTTCTGTATAAGTAAAGACAGTTGGGGAACACCGTTGCATTCTCATCTCCTGTACTATGCCCAAAGCTTCCTCGACCTTACCCAACTTAAAGTATATACCCACTAAAGTTGTATAAATTTTTGCTGTCGGCTGCAATCCATTCTCCTTCATCTCATCGTATAATCTAATAGCAGATTCATCACGATTTAGCTTCGCAAATGCTGATATAAGAGCACTATATGTAACAGTGTCAGGGACACAGTGACCCTCGCTACACATTTCATTATACAGCTCGTGCACTTTTTCGTGATGCCCCTCTTGCATCAGCATCAAGATGACGGAGTTGTAAGTGGTTGCTGTAGACCTGCACTTGCGGCCCTTAACCTGGTAAAACACAGATAAAGCCTTGTTGACCATCTTAGCCTTGCCCAGGATTTTCACAATTTCAGACAATTCAGCAGGACCAATTGCACATGGACTTTTAACCATGTCTTGCACAGTCTTCCACAGTTCGCTGTAAAACCTATTTTCTTCCAAGCAGCGTATCAAAGCCATGTAAGTGGTAGCATCATGTTGAAAATGCCTTCTCTTCCCAGCCCACTTAAAGAACTGAATCTTAACATTGACCTCAACGTCTACATTTAGAATCTCGCGAACCAAGCGAGCATTCACCTTCAGCTTCAGCACTTCCAATGCCTTCTCTGCATCAGGCCCCCATTTAAATATCTTCAAGATCCTAATGAATCTCTCGTCCAACGTCCGAGAATTATGGTCATTCCTCGAAACCCATCCACCTTTGATGCGAAAGTCATGCCTTTCTTCCCGGGAATCAGGCAATCGAAACATTTGGACAATCTCATTTTCTGTCAGTTTTAATCCACACACAATCAGATATGAAGTTACACCCATACAAATCAAACAAATTCAGTTGTTCCTTCATTAACAAAATCAATCATAAACTGCCAAAAGGAACAACAACAGCATCAAATTTGGCATTTTTTTCACCCTTTTTGAATGTAATTGACAAAGAACAATCAAATTGATAACGGACCAACTTGTGCAAAACTCAATCACGCACCTGTTTGCTTTATTCTCTGAGAGAAAGGGTACCAGGTTGATATCCTCCTCCTTGTTGTGGCAATGGATCCAGAAAGCAGCATTGTTGCTGCCCCTGAAGCTTGGACATGCCTCTGCACGGCCCCTTGCAACATTGTGGGGGCACAAATGCTCCGAAAGTAACGATTTTTACCCTAATAACTCCATCTGTGAGAAGTGTTCGTTCATGGTTCCAGTTTTGTTCGATTTTAGGTCAAAATTCAAACCTTTGGAGAGAGAGAGAGAGCAGTAATAGAGCTTACGCCTTCTGGAGCTGCGAACAGAGAGACTGAGAATCTATCTATGGCTCACACACATAAGTGATTATGTGAGTTCTTCTTGTCTCCTTTAAGTCAAAATCCCCATTTTGATGTTTAATCTATTCTAATCGAAACTGAGAAATGTTTCTCCAACTCATTTTATACGAGACTCGCCGTTTGCTAATTTCTTATTTAATAGTGGATTAATTATTAACTGAAATGATGATACGATGATTCGTGTAAAATAAATAAATTTAGTCTTTTTTTTAGTTGTTTAGGAGATGTTTGTTATTGGCAACGACTAATTTTTTTTTAAGACTTCAAGATCATTAAAGTGAATATAATTTAGGGGTGAACATGGGTCGTACCCAACCCGCCGACCCACCAGATCTGACCCAATCCGACTCAGTCGGGTCGGATTTGGCGGGTCGGCAGGTCAGACCCGAACGATCCGCTTAAGTGGACAGGTCGAGTCTCGGATTCGAAATCCTAAACCCGACCCGACCCGACCAGCGACCCGCATATGCAGAACCACAGTCTGTGTCTCTTTCACTCTGTCTCACCCCGCGACCCCCCGTGACCTCCCCCACGACCTCGTGACCTCCCCCGCGACCCCGCAGCCACCCCGCGA
>QANU01095819.1:1915855-1986083 GCA_003254905.1 Nissolia schottii | reverse complement strand
AACGAAGCCTTTGACTTTAAAATTATTAAAGTGAATGTGTCTCTCTCAACAAAATTTTTGACTTCGAAATAATTGAAGTGCATATGTTTCTCTTGATAAAGTTTTATATATATATATATATATATATATATATATATATATATATATAGTTTCTGATGAAATGCTTAAGAAATTCAATTATTTAACTCAATCATCTACTAACTATGGTAAGCAATTTAGTCCCCTTGAATTTGCATGTTTCATATTTTGAGTGATATGATTAAATTATCTCATGTTGTACATTTAAGAATCTAAAGTAAACTTTTAAGTATTTAAAAATTATTTTAACTCGGACTAAAATGAGGATTCCTTTTCTATAACATGAAATTGTGTAATGTAAAATTATTCACATACCTTCAACTTTTGCATTACCATAATTTAATTTTAATTCTTATTTTTTCTTCTCTTTTTTTTTATCAACAAATACTGATGTACACGTTTGATAAGTCCAATAGTATGTCTCTCCTTAATGAAGACTCCTCTCAACCAAAATTTTTATCAATGAAAAGATAACACATCGACAAATATTAACTGTTTATCAATCTGAATTTATTGCCATAAAAAATTTGCCTAGTAAGAAAAAGATAACTATAAAAGTTTATGCTTAGGTAATGAACACAGGGATGCCACTTCAAAAGATAAATGGCTTAGGTAATTTGATCTCCCTGTAAGGCTGCTTCTGTTGAGACAATTAGGTACATCATAGCCACAAGTCAATGCCATGTGAACCAAGGGGTCACAATGATTAAGCTCTTCTTAAGAATAAAGAAAACTTGTACAAGTGAAGTAGTAAGATGTTGATGATTAACGGGCCCATACTCGTTAGGCCTAATCCATTCAGAACGAGTTCCTGTTTCACAAATTCCATTGCTACAAAGTAGTGTACTGGTATAGCATAGCCAAGAAATGATAAAAATGTTGTCATTCCAAGTTTAACTGCAGACCAAACAATGAAATATTCAAACTAGATTAGTTAAATGAAATACCAATGGTAAACATGCAGCATCATCAAAGAGTTCATTAATCATTAGGTTCAAAGTTGTGATTTGCGAATGAAGCTTCACCAAAGGTGACACAAAAGGAAACCGATGAGCGAGGGCCCGTGGCCTCTTTCAACTCATCAAGTGAACATTACAAGTGCATTTATGTTTCGGAGTTATCAGAAAGGGAGAAAACTCTGCCTTTTTCCAGCAATAACTCATTGAACCATGAAAATTGGTTCATGACAACTAGCAAACGACATAATTTGCATAGCAACCATCCATAGCGCAAACAAATTCACAGAGGCAGCTGTTTGCAAATAAAATTATCCGCGTCTTTTACTTTCGAAACAATTTCATGAGCTGTTATTTGGACACAAGCAGACTCGTGAGGAAGAGATCATGGTAACTAGATCCAGGAGAGCTCTCTGCCGAGTTAGTACAAGTTTTCTCCAATTCTTCCTCCACCAAAATTTCCTCAGTTTGACAACTAATGCTGCAAAATGCTTTCTCACCTCTGCAAGTTATACAAGAAGTTATAAGTAATGCTTCTGATTCAACCTAAGTAACAACAGCAAAATGAGATGTTCAGGACAAACCTGTATATGTGAAAGTCTTCCCCCTCTTCCAATTTCTTATGACATGAGTAACAAAAGCTAGAAACGTTGTCCAAAGGGTAAGTGGTGGTTCCTTCTGAAAGCGTAGAAACCTGAGAAGATCCAAAACTAGGTTGTTCCTTCTTGCAGAATTCACTAAAGTCACTTTTGTGACATTCCAAAATGCAGTCACCAAAAATATGAGTTCGCTTAGGATTCGGACCATGCGAAATTATACAAGTATAATCCTCAGAAAGCTCTATATCTCTTGCAGAGAGTGAGCCTATATACCCATTACTAAAATCAACGGATATGGGAAGTGAACATGATTGAATTTTCAAAGAATTGTCATCTTGTGAAGTTCTGCCTGTCACCGCAGCCAAATTCATTGCTGTAGATGTATTTTCTACACAAAAATCATTGATTCCCAAATTGGAGTTGTGATTTGAGTTGATCGATGAAGAAGAAGGCTTAGAGGAATCAGGCAAAGAAGTTACAATGTTATTGGAAGCTTGAGATTCACAACTAAACTCTTCTTTTCCAGAGACATCATCAAAGCTTTCCAATTCAGACTTGGGATTTTTGGTTTCAGAGGCAAGTGAAATTACGTAGTTTTTGGGCAATGAATTAGATTTCATACAAGATGACAGAGATTCTCGGCTCTTCTTTGAGAACTTATGGATGCCAGTCTTCACCTGTGGTCTAAAAATTACATTTTTCCCCTGAGATTTACCATGGATCTCATCCTTAAGGTTGATTTCATTAACAAGTGAACTTATGATGCCAAGGCCTACTTTACTGCAATTCAACTGTTTTTCATGTCCGGTACGGAATGATATTGCAGAAGACTTGCCACTAAATGGGTTGCTAAGATTTGAGAAGAGTTTGCAATCCAGAGGAGATGTAGGGCTCCAAGTGGATTCAGAATCTGGTAAACTTTTTGCACCAACCCCAATCCTAGAACCAGAATTGTGGAAAAGAGAGTAGTTTATTTGTCTTAGGCTTAATGCATCACGAGGTAAAGAGGAATTAGAAGAAGAATCAGCCATGAAATCACAAGTCTTCCAAATATGATCCTTTTCTCTTCTTCAGCATTATATAGTGCCCCGTTCCTCTTAAAAGGAAAAAACCATCATTTCATTTCCTTGCTGCACCAAATTCAAAGAGCTATAGGAAACAACAGCATTGTATAAATTCTTAGTGAACAGGAAGCGTGGTAAAGAAAATTCACAACAGAAAACTAAACAATGCTTGAAAAAAATGAATTGCTTGCTCATTTAGCCATACAACCAGTTATTTTCCATGTTTATAGATAGTTTAAGTGGTAATGGAACTTGGGCAATAGGAATTATTACAATAAAGGCTAAATGCATCTTAAGCAAAACTGCAGCTCACAATCAATATTACGGAGAATATTTGCTTCAAGAAGATGAACACAAGAATCTAAATTTCCATCCAAAGTGTTAAATTTAGGATGGCGAATCTCGTGAGAATTTATGCAGCCGATCGCATAAAAGCTTTCCCAATACATTCTCGGTAATAGAATGCTTTAGAACCAACACGGAAAATACAGATTATTGAACAATGATCAAGCAACTTGGAGACTACAACAACCCAAAAGGAAATCAAACCAATCCCTTAATTTTCTACAGTCCACTGGGTTATTAAAGTTTCACGGCTGATCAGGATAGTGATCAGATTTTTTTAAAACAAAAGAGATAGGGTTGAAAGAACTGCATTGGATACATTTTGGAAGCTCCAAAGAAGAGTACCACAATCAGCTATCATAGTTGAAATTGGAAAAATTACCATTTTTTAAAGATACTACTATTCATCAGAGCTCATAAATTAACAGGAAAATCAGCAAATAAAGCTCCGATGCAAAATCTGATTGAGCAATCTCGCAAAAACATCAAATGTGTCTTTGATTATAACCAAAAAAACAAATCTTTCTTTCATGAGTACACATTCTTCAGTCAAATTGAACTCCGAAACCACCCATATGCATTCAGTTGCCCAGCAAAAATACAGAAAAAAAAAAACCCAGAAGCATCAGATTGGTGAGAAATCAAAGAACAAAAAAAGGAGAGAAATTTACAGTGAACTCGCCTTACTTTTTCTTCAATCCCAGAGAAACCCAAATGCGGAAACTTTGCAGTTATGAAACATCAGCAGCAAAGACCAAAATTTGCTTAGTACATCACTCTCTTCACATTTTTTTTTTCATTTTCTGCTATCATTTTAATCAGGGAGAATTTTGTTTTTTTCCTCTTACCATGTTCCTCTTGCATGCATCAAAGTCAGAGAAATAGTGAACCACTGAGTCTTCCTATGTACTACTCTTTCTCTCTCTCTCTGTCTTTCCCATCTCCCTCTCATGATTGAGAGCTGCAAATACGTACAATACAGAGTGTGCCGTATTTGTCCCGTATACATAATTTCATTTATAATGTTATATAAAACTTTGAGTTTAATTAATTAATAATCCTTCTACCCACTTTTTAGTGTTACATTTTGTTTTTTATTAATTCAATATGTATAAATATAAATTATATTCAAATACATTGAGTTAATAATATATTTAAAAATCAAGCATGACATAAAAAAAATACATGAAAAATATAAAATATAAAATTATTTAATTGTTTGTTCCATTAACTTAATTTTATTAAAATTTAGTTATGAATATAGTATTAAAGCATATCCACAAGAGACAAAGAATAAAAAGAGCTATTGTATCAAAAACATGTGATGCGAAGAGATATATTAAATTATTCAACATTATCTATCTATTATATTAAATCTTTTTATATGAACAATTTTTACATAAATCATAAGTTATGTAACTTTATTTCTTTCATTAAAAACATTTAATGATAAATAATTATTATACTCAAAATTTATTAGTTTTCTTTAGATGTAAAACGTTATAAATAGATTTTATTACTTTTGTTTATGGGAAATCTGCTTTTATTAATCTTAAGTTTATCTATTGTGTTTAATTAAATGGATAGGTTCTTAAGTTGTTAAGCTTTTATGGGGATATTGAGTAGAAAAAGGACAGAGGAAGAAAGGCGAGTGGGGCAGTGGGGTTCAAATAATAACTGACCGACGTCCACAACTTCTACGGAGCATCACATTTTATGTGGGTCCAATTAACAACGCTATTAGATATGGGTCACCAACTTCAAAAACAAACAAAAGCCCAAAAATTGCAACACTAGCAAAAACTAAAACTAAAACTAAAAATTGGATTAGAGGTTGATTTAATAAAAAAAATGTAATTTAATTTATTTAAATAATTGAATTTGAATTTTAACTATAACAAAGTTTAAATTAAATTTATCAAATTTTTTAAAGAAAATAGTTTTTTTTTATGTTATAAGTGTAAAGAATTTTATACCATCGTTAAATTATATTTGTATAGTGAGACATTTGAGATTGTGAGAGTAAAAGTTATCTCTATTATTAATATGATGATAATACTATGTGTGAAACATATTTATATTTGCTTTTATACATATACTACCAAAAGATATTATTAGAAAGTTTACAAAAAAGAAAAAAAAATCCAGTATTCAGCATAAGTCATAAGATGTACATAACGAAAATTTGTTTGAAACGTCAATTTATAGTGCAACAACAGCATGGGTAACATCACCCACCCTAATGATTTTGGGGTCCCCATTTTTGGTACCGGGTCGTGTTTCTTTGAAGTTCAATGATTCCACCATGGGACTTTTTTATATTTGAAATATTAATAATGTTATTTTGTTTTGA
Source organism: Nissolia schottii (assembly GCA_003254905.1). Taxonomy (NCBI): domain Eukaryota; kingdom Viridiplantae; phylum Streptophyta; class Magnoliopsida; order Fabales; family Fabaceae; genus Nissolia; species Nissolia schottii. The sequence goes on along the minus strand of QANU01095819.1, from coordinate 1,980,688 downwards.
GAATTAAGGAGCTTGCAGAGAGGGGATGAGTGAAAGAAGACAAAAAAAAAAAAAATCTAGTGAAGAGTGTTTGTATAATAATAATAAATATTCATTTGCTACTTTTAATATATCAGCTACATATTAAAGAATTTACGAAGTCATATTTTAATTTAAAAATTTATTATTATCTCATACATTTTTCTTCTTGAGTTCTCGCCATTTTTATTTATTTTTTTTTGTCATTAAATTCCTCTTTTTTTCACTTTTTCTTTGGATTCCATGGCACCCAAAAAGATTCATGGGGTATTTCGGCATTCAGAAAAGTATAAGATAGCCCAAAATCTTTCAATAGTGTGGCCCAATAGTTCATCAATTTAAGAACTGTTAGGCCCAGTTAGGTATGAGATGGACTGGTTTAATTTTGCTTTGGGCTTCGTAGCATTATTATAGCATTTAACAGAAGAAAAAAAACTAATTATTGAAATACAATCATAACTTGTTTTTTTAAAAAAATTGTATGAATTATTGTGTTACAAATAAGGTTGTCAAAATTGAAATTCTATGTAAGATTGGAGAAATAAAATAAAAACATAAAACATAAAATTGTAATATAATTTAAATCTTGATATCGTCTGATTTAAATGGTAATATTAAGATTAGCTGACATTTTCAATTTTATAAAATTTTAAGATTTAAATCATTATATTTCTAATATTGGTTATAAATGACAAAAGCTAAACTAAGATTGATAAATTAATTGAGTCGACCTTTTTCAAAAAATATTTTCAAAAGAGGTATATGATTAAAATTAAAATAATTTTACATATATAAACATTCTTATTAGCTAGTTGTTTGTTTTTTTTTGGGTCACACACTCACCATGTCTACTGTTTTTTGTTTTTCAAAAATACTAATGACCAAAAATAATACTAAAAAAAGGTATAAGATAAATTATAGGAAAAACAATAAAAAAATTTTTCCTTAAAAACAAAAGAAGAAAAAAAAAGTGTTAATGGACGCACCCGGCTCACGTTAGCAACGAGCACGTTCTATCTCTGCATCTTTGTCTTGATATTCGGCTTTGCAAATTGATAGCATTCCATTTCCTATCAATTATTCAATCCCATCATATTTCTCAATTTCATTTCTCGGAAATTGCTTTTTTTTTCGGGTAAGACTGAATTTTCGTTTCTGCGACTTGATCTCAGCTTGTTTGTTTGTGTTCACCTGATGAATTGGAATTGGAGCTGAACCACGTCTCTCTCTCTCTCTCTCTCTCTCTCTCTCTCTCTCTCTCTATATATATATATATATATATATATATATATATATCTGATTCCATTGTATTTGCTTCATTAAGTTTCACAAATTTCATTTTATTCAGAAAGAAAAAAGAGTAATTTCATCTGCTGTAGAAAGATTGTAACTTTGAACTTTCCCTAGACATTGATTGTGACTTGAATTAGGAACAAGGTTCTATCTAGTTTAAGAGGGTTTTGAATATTGTAGGTAGAAATTGGGATCTGCAAAGAGGAATTGGTAGTTTGCTTCTTTTTTTTTTCCTTTTTTTTTTGTCTAAATCCAGGTCACTGTGAAAGGGGCAACTTTGTTGTTTCAAAAACTTTTGGAATTTGGAACCTCTTTCTTGAGGGAAATTACTAGTTCTGTGGATTTAGTTTCCCTTGCAAGTTGCAATTTTGATCTGTTTCTGGATGGATGACATTGAGGATGATGCAAGGTACCCCCCTAACCGATATCGAATTAGTCATCATGGCCAAGGTTATGATTATCTGAACCATCAGAAGAATCTTCCATATTCTGAGCCAGTTGCAAATGACTTCTCCCAAGATGATAATGATGTGGATGAAGAAGATGAAAAGCTGTTAGGAGAGGAAGAAGATGATGAAATCGATCAAAGTAACGGTGTTCAGCTTACACAAAAGGGTGCCGAAGACAACGATGATGAGGAAGATGAGACTGATGGGGATGTGGATGATAACAATGAAGAGGATAATGATGATGTGCAGAAAAGTCATGCTGTGAAGACTGAAGATGATTTGGAGTGGCACCCGAAAAAGCGAAAACTGAAGAGTTTGACTGCTGCCTATGAATTTGCACCCCGGGAGCCGGCACCATCAGCTGCAACTCCCTCAGCTCCTAAACCAACTTCCGGCGGTAGGAATCCCCTTACGGACTGGACTGAGTATGAGACATTTGTTCTTCTTGATGCATGGGGTGATCAGTTTCTTCAACGTGGAAGGAAGAGTCTTCGCTCTGAGGAGTGGCACGAAGTTGCGGACAAGGTATCAAAAGTTTCGAACATTGAGAGGACGGATACACAGTGTAGAAATCGCCTCGATACATTGAAGAAAAAATACAAAAAGGAGAAGGTTAAATTTCCTGAAATGGGCGCTGGGAGTAGCAAATGGCTTTATTTTCAAAGAATGGATATGCTGGTGTCTTCTCCACCGCAACAAACAGGTCTCTCTTGCGATTTGGAATCAGGAAAGTATGCTTTTACGAAACCTAGAGTTAATTTGAACCATGCAAATGGATTAGATGAAATGAGGAATAGCCCTGAGACTACAGAATCTACAAGTGAAGAAGGTTCAGTTGTGCCTCGAGCAAAGAAAAGGAGGAAAGGAAGGGGCAATAATAAAGCATGTTCCTTCCTATTGCTAGCTGATACGATTCACAAATTCAGTAAGATATATGAAAAGATCGAAAATAGTAGAAGGCAGCAGATGGTGGAACTAGAAAAGATGAGGATGGAATTTCATAAGGAATTGGAAACAGAGAAGAGGCAGATTCTAGAAAGAGTACAGAGCGAGATTTCGAAACTAGAGGAGGGAGATGATGGGAATGATGATTCTGCTGAGAATGGTATGTGATGTCTTGTGAACTATGCTTTCCATTGTTATGTAACAATAGAATGTAGACACTAGGTGACTAGCTGTCATATTCGAGGCATTTTGCGCCGTTCTTCAAGTTTTTCTTGTGAGGCAATACTCTTGCCAGCAGCAATGCTGCATTTGGCTAGATTCAAAACTGGATAGTCCAACAATGTTGTCATTAATTCAGTACCATGTTCAGAATAGTGCTCATGGCCTGTCTAGTTATGTATTATTTTGCTTTCGTTCTTGTCAAAATCTGCATCAATGTTTCTGTCATGTTCTACTTTTGTTAATTTGAATGTCTCGTGTTTACACAAGCAATCGATTAGTCATGGAGGCAGGATTCTAGATTCTGATTCGTAGACCACCATGGTCAGATAATTTGTATGGTTTTACATCTTTTTGCTATATAAATTGGGAGTTCCGATTTTCATCCCTTTAATTTTTGGGATCTTGTAAAGATAATGAAGTAGAATATGAAATGAGATGACACTAAGTTTTGTAATGATACATATAGTCGATTAAAATTTGTCTCGATTAATTGAATTTTTTCGTGATTTCAACTTCCCTTCGTGGGTATTACCCACAACATGTTTGTACTCACGTGGAGGCAAATCTACATTCACTTGCTAATGGAGATAAAATCAAAAATAGATTTTTTTTCATATTATTTTTTCGCATGATAAAATTATATTAAAAATTTCACCATTAATTAAGATGAAAAGACCCATATATGACATTAAAAGGTGAGAAAAGAGAGAGAGTAAAATTATATTGAGTTATACCAGTAAGTGAAGAGATTTATTTTAGTAGTAGTAAGCATTTTTTTTAAGTAAAGATTTGTGCAAATTTTGAGCTAATAAAGCTTTAAAGTGAAATTTTATTCCTTTTCGACGACCAGTACAAAGGATTGCCAAGTGTATGAATCCTGAATAATTTCCCCTTTTTAGAAGTAGAGTGAATAAATCTAAAACACAACGCCACCTGAATCTTGAAAAAAGCTGAAGCATACTCGGATGAATGTTTTCAAGTTGCAATATGCTACAGTTGGTCAAAGCATCTCTACTGTTAATCCAAACTATATGTACTTCTAAACTAACTAGCAATAAGAAATTCAAGGCAGCGACGATGTAAAAAACCACTTAGGAGAGCCAAAACTTAAACTTTTAATGCCACGCAAAATGAACTAGGAGGTTTGAATTTAAAAGAAAACAAGCATTGTCATTCCACTTATAGATGGTACACAAATAATCTATAAACCTAAAGAACGTAGACTAGATTTTTTTTTTTTTTAAAAAAAACCCGGATCTCAAAGACCATAATAATATCAAGTTGCATAACAACTCAACTGCAAGGACTCAAAGCATCCCAGCAGCCGCTCACTGTCAACTCATCCCCCAACCCATTTTCCCAGGCATAGTTCATATTCTTGTACAAAGGTAGAGACAATGGGAATCCTCATGAATTTAAGCAAAATCAACAACAAAAAATTATGCAGAGCTTGTGTTCTCTGATTTATCAGTCTCCATTGGTTCAGCAGACTCCGGCAGGGCCTGATTACCGCTGTCCCCTCCATTCTCATTAGTGCTGGGATTAGCATTCTCCAGAGGTTGCTGCTGCTCGCCACCTTGAGGAGGTGGGGTTGCTGGTGCTTCTGGAGTAGCAGGCTTGGGCGGAGCCGGTCTCGGTTTTGTCATAATTGGCTTACAGAACCTATTACGGCAAACAAAAACTTAAATATTATGTACATTGAATAGACGAAAATACCTATCACAGAAAAGCTTCACTCAAAAACCTATAATAATAATCTGAATAAAGCAAAATTTAGAACAAATACCTATCAACAGCCTCAGCTTTCTTTCTTATTTCAGCTGACAGGAGTACAGGGGTGGCATATTTTGGAAGAGAGTCCTGCTGCTGCTTCTTCTCCCTAAGCCAGTTCTCAGCTTCTGCACACTCATTTAACACCTACAAAAAAAAAAGAGAAACAATTTCAGGGAGAATGGCAACTATAAAAAGAATCATGGCTGAAAAAACTATAAACCAATTACCTTCTGTTTCTCATTGAGTTCAATGTGATCAAATTTGGGATCACTTGACATTGCAGCTTCTCTGTAACTATTTATACAATAGACGAGTTCATTAATTACTGTACCCCTCTCCATGTATTCTTTGTACCGCTCCTCAATTGGATCTCCTTGCTGCAATCACATTGTCCATCAAATCTACAAATACTAAATCTATCGAGGAAAAAAATGATTGTACATAATACATAGAAGGCAATGTGAGCACTGTTATTCTAACTACTGTGTCTTCATATATAACCTTAATGATTTGAAGAAGCAGGGGTTCTCTGTAAAACACAGCCTTGTAATAACAAGTCAGCTAAGGGCAGGATTCTCTAGTTTCGGGAATATCTTACCTTCTTGAGCTCTTCAAGTTTGGCAATATATACACCTTTAGTTTCATCTTCACCCTCCTCATATAACCAGTCTTCAACCTCCTGGAGTTTGGCAATAAAATTGTCCACCTCTGATGGAGTGACAAACTCTTGGTATTTGTCATTAAGCTGAAATGATAACAAGATAATTAGTTTGAGCAACAACCAAATATTTTGACCTTGAATAAGAAAAACAAGATAATCCTCACCTTGTTTCTCATGTCATAAACATAAGCCTCCACTGCATTTTTCTTGTCTTTTGTTTCCTCCATCACACGATCTTGCAAAGCCATTTCAAACTCCTTCTCAACAGCCTTTTGGACATCCACAGGTGCCATCGCTCCATATACTAGCTCTGCCACAGGAATGCTTGTTTTCTTCACCTTTTTCTTTGGAGCCTCAAACTACAATATTATAAACAGTCAGTCAAATTACAAATTAACAGATATCAGTAGACAACGCAATAGCACATAACAAGCATGAATGATCATACTTATGCCAGTAATGCCTTTTCATTTCAGTCAAACTTTTATCATCATCTTAATCTACTAGTCTACTAGTTATACATTCAAGATCTCTAAACCCCAAACTCTGAACAAAACTACCAAGCATCAGCTTGATACAAATAATGAACCATATGAGCATTTGGTTTTACATTGTCCAATATAAATATTTGAACCCACATAATACAACGACAAGCTCAAAAATAACAACAATTTGATGGTAGAAAATTCAACAATAACATAAGATAAAAGTAGTGTCTGGAGCATGTACCTTGGTATCAGTATCCATTTGCACAGGCTTATCTCCCATCTCAGGGATGCCATTTTCGGCTGCAGGGGCATCTGCAGTTCCCTTGGCATCTTGCATATTAACATCATTTTCGTTCGAGCTAGGAGGTGCAGCAGCATCAGCAGGAGTTTCATCAGTGTCCATCTTGGTATTTTCTCCAGCTGATTCTTTGGAAACTGGAATCTCAACTTCTTCCTCTTCCATAAGCTAAACCCCGCAAAACAGAAAAGTTAGGAGCATTATGCTCGTCCTATGTGTACTACCATAACCTCACCAGGAAAGTTATGTATAGTAAGAAAGATCAATAATCACTAGGCCTGAGTAAACTTACAGTAGCGGACTCAACAGATACAATTCCATGCAGATTCAGACGAACTCTCACTTTAATTTTAGCCTTTTCACTTTTGGTAGATTGGAAAGGGCCGATCTGCAGAGATTCAGGAGTCAACGGTACAAAGATATAGAAGTACTGTAATATAGGAAGAGAGCTCAAAGACTGACTTACCGTATATGTGCTGATCTTAGCAGGTGCTTGCAACTCGCTCACGTCATCATATTGTACATCAACAGAAAAGGTTCCTGGCCGGTAAAATGTCAGTGCCTTGATACTTGGTATGGTATTCCCCTTAGGGAAAACAAGGGTGCTTTGCTTGTTATCTGGTCCGCTGTCTTGTGCATCAGGACCAGAACCTTTCCATGAAAGAGAAATCGAGAAAGGAAAGCTTTCATTCACCTACACATTATGAAATAAATATAGATTATATCAAATGTAAGCCCAAGTAGGTGAACAATTCACTGGAGGAAAATTGCAGTTTAAAAATCACAAAATACACTGAAATTCAGCGTCCCTTAGGAATTTTTAACAGAGACAAACAACCTTATGTAAATAACACATATGAAATTCATAACTGACAAGGGCCTTAAGACTTTTATGCTGAATAGTGCCGCATCAAAATTCAATCAAACTTACACAACCAACTCTAAACTTGTAGGTAACTGAAGGGCCACTCAAGTGGAAATAGAACCGTGAGACGGAATAAACTCTACCTGAAACTCGCGTACTTTAAATGTTGGACTGAGAATTGCACACTGCAATGCACAACCCCTGGCAACACATTCACTTGCATTCATTGTCCGCCTAGGCTCTTTTTTGAAAAAGTCCGTCAAGATTTTGTTTAAAGCTGGTACTCTAGAACCTGAACCAACCACCTCAACCATGTGTACATTCTCAACTGTAAGACCTGCTTCTGCAAGTGCCTTCTCCAAAGGTCCCTTCACACGTTCCAAAATCGGAACACTTAATTGCTCAAACTCATCCCGCTTGATATAGCCCCTGACGTCCTTGTCATCCATTAAGCACTCAATATTCAGAGGTGCCTCAGGATTGGCACTAAGCACCTTCTTCAGCTTCTCACAAGCAGCCCTCAGCCTTAGAGAAGCCCTGGCATTCTGCAAAACGTCAATCTTGTACTCCTCCTTAAATTTGGCAGCAAAGTGATGGAACAGAACCTCGTCAAAATCTCTACCACCCAGAGACCTATCATATGAATGGGCCAACACTTTCAGCTGCCCTTTCTTAAAACCAGCAATGCACACTTGCATGCTAGCATGCCCAACGTCAACAAAGGCAACATTCAGTTGATCATTTTCTGGAAGATCTGTCTTGTAAATTCCATAAGCCAAGGCAGTTGCTGTTGTTTCATGAAACAGACGAAGTGGGTGCAAACCAGCAATAGTGGCAGCATCCAAGACTGCCCTCCTCTGAAGATCAGTAAAATAAACTGGAATACCAATGCAACAATCCACTACAGCCGCATTCAGATTTTTCTGGGCTATCTCTTTGAGATTTGAAAACATCATTGCCAAAACTTGGGTAGGTGTAAATGTTTTAGTTTCACCCAAGTACCGTGCATGGATTAATGGATACCCATCAGGCCCTTCAGTGACAGCAAATGGCAATGACTTCAGATCCCGCTGCAATTCGGGATCCGAAAACTGTCTACCGATTAACCGCTTGATCTGCGAGATCGAATTCTTCGGGTTCATCATAGTAGATGCAGCCCCAGCTGTCCCAATGAACCGTTGCTTGTCACCAAAGCACACAACAGCAGGAGTTTCGCGCTTGGACTCATCATTGAGGACAACATCAATGCCCCTCTGCCTCGCAACAGCAACAATGCAACTCTCGTTACCGAAATCGAAACCAACCACGCTCATCTTTGGATGATCTCTCAGCCAAAATTAATATCTGAAAGAAACAAACAATGGAAAACAAACACTATCACAATCAACATCTCATAAAACCAAAACTTCTAGTAAAGCAATTAAAAAAAATGACTTAAAATAAAAAGAACAGCAGCATCAAGCAGCTGATGTATAATAACAGAATCAAACAAGCTATCAAATACAACAGTAATTTAATAAAATTCAACAGCAATAGCACACAAGCACACATTCATTGGGAAATACAGCTTCAAACATAATTTCAAAACACATGCTTTGCCACACAAAATCAACATAAGATAGTCCATCTCTGCATCCAGCACCAGAAAGCTGAGCATTAGAGATCACATCGAATCCATTCCCTCAAAATTATGATTTAGCTTAGACTAAATTACGCGCTAATAATACAATGCTAAAGAAGCAATCAAACGAACACTATGAATCCCGATATACCAAAGGCCAACAACTAATCACAAGTGAGTAGAGCAATTACAGACAAAAAAAAAAAAGCACCGCGAACGAACAGATCTACCATTAAAGGAAGCAAAAGGAAGGTAAATCGAAGAAAAGAAGAACTAGGGTTTACCTGCCGAAGCGATCGAGAAGCTAAGAGAGTGCAGAGAGAGAGAGAAAAGGGGAAGGGTTCGGAGCGAGGTTCTGGAAAAATCTGAAGCCTTTGTTCGTTCAGCGACAACTTCGTATTAACGAGACTGAAAGGCACAATAGAGACGCTACTTAATAAAGGGGTGAGCAGTGAGTTCCCTTTGGGCTGCTGTGGAATTTTCAGGTTTTGCAAATTAATTTCATTTATGACCTTTGTAATTATGGAATTAGCAAATTAGAACGGGTATTTTTTTGGGTTTTAGTTTTTAAAAACGGGAATGGAAAGACGTGCTTGATTGGTCCTAGAGATGTCTGGCGTATCTCCGTCCTTCTAGAAACATCCACGACCACCACCAATGACTACGATCCCTCTCGTACTCGGTATCGTATATTCGTATCTGAGTCAAGAAGTATTTTGTGTAATTTTTTTTAGCTTTTTGTTGGTTTAGGAGGTGTAGGAGTTGGGCTTGTTGCAGCCCCTTCAATTCTTAAAATAATAACAGCTTTCCTTGATCTTGGGCTTCTCTGCCCTCTTTTTCCTCCTTTTTATAAACCAAATAATTTTTTTCAAAAAATTATATTTTCTATTAATTAAATATAAAAGACTACTATTTACCATTGAAAAACAATATATCAGGTTTGATATTCTGGCTCTAGCAGTGAAAATGCGATGTTCCCAGAGGTTAAATTCATTTATGTGGTTTTTTTTTTTAAAAAAAAGAAGCATTTATGTGGATTGTGGCAAATGGTATTTTCGACACTAATCAATGTGCCTTATGGAACAATGTTTCATGCTTTTCGCAACTGTGTATATAGTGGTGATGAATCTATGGAAGAGCATTGAGAATAGTTTTATCAATGATTATGTACCAAAATAGCATTTCACGGTGATTTTGGCAAATGTGAGTTGAGTGAAGATGGAACCTTAGACATTGAAGCTCCTCCTTGAGACGATGATCCTTAGTAGTGAGATGCTAATCTACTTAGATTCTGATGTTTAAGTTAGCAACGCAGTTGATGAAACACCCTAGCTAACTGCTTACCTGTACGTAGTAAACAAAGCTCACTAGGTTGCTTGCTATCTGATCGGAATACCTTAGTCCATTGTTATCTTTCGAAAATAGTGGTTTAAGAAAATAAGGACAAATTTTAAATTTTTCCTTGACATTACATAATTGTGAAACTAGAGCCATGCGTCTGAAGAACAAATATAACAAAGCGTCTAGCAGTGGTATAATAGAACATCCAATATACAACTAGTGGTCCATCATAACAAAGTCACATAGGTGTATATATAATACATAATACATAAGATACATCATATGTACATAAATCAAAATATCACTACAGGAGTCATAATACAGCATCTCAAAGTACACATCAAAATACAAGGGCTGCTAGAGACCCTTCGCAAAAATCTGGACATCCAGCTCTCTCTATGTCCCTATCCCGTCACTGCCGCTTATGGCTCTGCTGGCGGCTCATCGGCATCCTCAAAACATGAATCGTCATCAGTACCTGAAGTCAATAAGGCAATGGGAGTGAGAACGGTAGGTTCTCAGTGGAAGTAACTTTAGTTCCGGAATCTCGTCTCATATTAGGTCGGACTTCAGGCCGCTCAGAGATCTCTAAGTGAACATGTATACTACATATCCTACTGATTATTATCTGGCCTATCTGAACGGCTTTATCTACATTACTATGTGATCTGGGAACTACTCTTGTTTACTACGTTCTCGTGCTGATTTACATTTCGTTTACATACATAGCCGTCTTAAGCGTTCTCTTGACGGTAACAACATAGCAGCAGGATAATAGCTTAGAATCTCTCATGCATAATAGAATAATCGGAATAAATAGAATGCACATTTTCACATACTTATGCGTAACCGAATAAACATGTTAAATGCTCATGCATTACATAATAATGAGCTTTTGGAATATATGTTATTCCCACCATAGCATTGTCCTCTCTTGACATTACTATGACGGAATAACCTCGCACCTCCAGGTGGTCCTCTGTGACCCCTGTGGTGGGCTTCCACCTGTCGTGTGCCCCCTCGGGACCCCTCGACAGTGGGCGGATATTGTACCCCCACCTAGGCTTGCCCCCGTACGACAATGCAAAGGCGTGGTAACCGCACACCTCCAGGTATGTCATATCGACACCACCTGTGGCGGGCTTCCACATTCAGGATGCCCCTCGGACCTCCTGAAGTGGGATCATAGTGTGGCTCACGTGATCACGGCCTTTTTCAGCATATGGCATTTAGCCCTTTCTCAGTATTGGGCCTTTAGCCCTTTTTTTCAGCATCTCTGACATTCATGTACCTGCAGCATGGCATACTTGTTTCTCTACGTTTCAATCCATTTCATTTTCTTTCTTTATCTCATTATTACTTATAATTCTCTAAACATTGCTTTTATCATGAATGCGTGGAGTGCTACAGACTTTATCACATACTGCATAAAATTCATGTTTTTAGAACATTTTCCTCTTGTACTCACCTAATTCAACTATCAATCCCAAGATAGCAAGTAAATATTAGAATATGCACTTCAAAGGTTTCCATAAAATTTCCTGGTCTCAAATCGTTACAACGGTAGCTACGTTTTCGCTCAACGACTGGGGCCCTCCGCGTGCAACATGAAAGTACCCGGGAAGCCGCCCAGCACACCGCTCAGCGTGCCGCTCAGCGGACCGCTCAGCGCGGCGCTTAGCGCGTCACCTGGCGCCCTGTACCTGCAGAATTTTGTTTTTCTCTCTTTTCCTCCCCTTTTTCCCAAGAAACTTACCTAAACTTTTCACACATCTATAACATACAATAAACCTATCTAATCCAGGTCACAGGACCCTTCAGAATTGTCTTCCTAAGCCTAGCATCAATTCTAACAATTATAGGCATACATGCATAGAGACATACATACACACAAATAAGTACATAATTCATCACAATCACCAAAGAGGTGTTAAACTAAAGATTACCCCACCTCCTAGAGAGTGTCTTGGTAATGGAGGGAGGATGAAATCAAGCTTGGCTTGCTTAGAGTTTCCTTTTGGCCTAAAAAGGAAAACCTTGGAAATTAGAAAACCTAGATTATGGAAGCTTGGTCTTCTCACCAAGTGAAGAGAACTCCTAGCTTTGCTATTCACTTACCTTCTTGATGGGTTTTAGGGTGATTGATGATGATGGGAAACAAAGGATGATGGTGGTGGATGGGCTTGGTGGAGCCTTGGTGGCTTAGGTCTTGGAATTTCTTTGGAAGAAGAAAGGAAATGCTTTTGGTAATTTGTGTGTGTGTGTCGTGAATGAGGGGTGAGGGCTATGGGATATTTAGGGCCTTTGGCCATATTTTCATTTTCTCAGTATAGTTTCGGTCGTGTTTGTTTATTAACTATTTATGTCCGAATGTCCTAAAAATATTTCGGACATACCGTTGTGGCCTATAAATTTTCCTTATTCCTATTTAATTTTTTCTTGAAATATTCTCACACTATTTTCATATTAGTGTATTTTACAGACTCCTTCGAGTCACACTTAAGCTCTAAAATAGCCTAATACTAACCCAACCGTCACCAAACGTCACGAGATCGCAAAATTATTATTTTTAACTAATACGACAGAGATTAAATTAATATGTGCATTTTATTTCATTTTTTTTCCTCATCTTTTTCTTATTAACATGTTCTTAATTATTTATTAAGTGGAATTTTAGGAAAGGGAAAAACTTGGGTTGTTACAGTTGACATTCTTTATTAAGTAAAGGAGTGATGTCATATCTGGATAATGTGACAAAAAGGTATCTATGTGTTCCCAAATTAGGTCATTTCCTTGTTTTTCCCAAAATCATGGACATTAGCCTTTTAGTAATCGTTGGGTTAGTTCTCAACTGGATGAGCCTCCTTCAATCTTGAGCTGGGTCGTTCACCTAAGGCGGCTCTTCTCTGGTTGGGGAAAGTCATGAACACATCTCCGACCCAATAGCCCATGACTTGCTTATGTGCTCCAAATAAGCCCCAAGCCCAACTATTGCTGGTTTGTAATAGATTTGTTTTTCAAATATCTTTGAAAATCTCGTTAAAAAAATATTATTTATGATTCTTGCTATGTAAATGGAATTAATTGGTCATTAGTGTTCATTGTTGCATGCAACCATTTGTGGTATTGCATTAACCTATATGTTTTTCAAGGAAATTATAGTACCCATTCATTTTTGGGTAAGTTTTATTTGGTATCCTTTAAGTTTGCTAAAGAGCACCTAACCTAAGTTGTTATTGGCAACGACTTCACTTTTGAGTGATTTTCTTAGAGGAGTCATGTTTATGTCAAGGAACAATTAACATCACCAATTAAATTCAAAAGCCTTTAACAAAAGAAGCAAGAGTGCACAAACATTATATGATAGAATGCACAAACATTAACACGGTATCAGACTATCAGTTATGTCCAAATGTGTGACTGATAGATAGATTTTGTATCCTATTTTATTATTCTATAATTAAATATTGCATACTAAAAATATGTGGTTTTAATGCTTAATTAATATGTTTTGCACATTATCCTCTTTTGTGAGAAATTGAGAAAAATGCAATTTTAAGCATTATTTTATCTTAGAAATTAATGTATAGATTTCTTTTGTTCTTTTTTTAGTTTTCTATTTTAATTGCAGAAAATAAATTGTTAAGAGGATCATTGAAGATTTGAAGGAGATTTGATGAGATATAAATTGTAAAAAAGAGATTTGAATAGAAGATTTGGATCAATAAATACAAGATTAAACTCAAATTCAAAAAGATTTGGTTAAAAATTTGTTGAAGATTTTTAGTGCTGACTTTGCCACGGATTTTTCACTTGGATGGAGATTGAATCTCGATTTGACCTTAACTACAAAGTTGTAGATTTATCTCGTAGCTTTAATTGGAGATTTGAATCACCTCAATCTGATATCTGTAGCTGAAGTTATCACGGTTTTACTAACTGCTATGCTGAAAGTGTGAGATTTACACCCACTTTGTGTCAATCCTCTATAAATAAGACATTCTCTCTCAACAACAGGAGACAACTTCATACTCAACCTCCACTTTTATTTTCTGCACTTTTTTCTTTTATTTTATGCACTTTAGGTTTATGTTAGCAGTGCTTAGTTATTAGTTTTTCAATGATTTTTGGAACGCTCGCATTGACAATGCAAGCTCCCAATTATTTGCGAAGTTCTTTCATTATTTTATTTAGGTTTTATTATTTTAATTCTCCGTTATTTTCTATCCCATTCTTTACTTTATTCATTATGAGTCTTTATCCTCCACCCATGGAGGCATAGTTTCTTAATATCTTGTATGCAGTAACTGTAGATTAGGATTAATTCGAGGCCTTGTGCTTGATGTTTATGCATGATCTGTTCTGTCCCTAATTAGTAATATAACGATCGCATGTTATTGGTTAGGGAGAATTCTAAATTGATAGATCTTGACGATTGTATGGTTTATTGATTTAGGATTTGGAAATTTTTTTGGGAAACTAATTAGATTTAATTAGGTTGTGCAATTGAGACATAATTAATATGGATTTTAAATGCTAATTAGTTAGAGATTTCAACTAATAAACAACATCCCCTGTTATGAATAATTAATTAGAAACCAATGACAATTAATCCTCGATCTAGAAACGCCGTATGCAGTATATTTCCTTTTATCATTGTTAACTTACTTTTGTTTTGTTTTTTTTTTATTTTTATTCATCAATCCAAACCCCATTTTTTTAATTGTAATTATAATTTCAATTTATTTCTAATTGCTTCCTTGAGAGAAGACCTAGGTTAACCCCTTTACTATGTTTTTTTGGGTTAATTTAGTTTTATAAATTATTATTTGATCGTGCACTAAAATTAATGACGTTTTAGTGTGTGTCAGTGATGCAGGCAACACATATACAGGGTGCACAAACATTATATGATAGAATGCACAAACATTAACACGGTATCAGTTTTGCCCAAATGTGTGATGCAGGCAACACATACAAAGTGCACAAGCATTATATAATAGAATGCACAGACATTATATGGTAGCATGCACAAACATTGACACGATATCAGTTTTGTCCAAATGCGTGATCCAGGCAACACGTATACAGAGTGCACAAACATTATATGGCAGAACACACAAACATTTACACGGTATCAGTTCTGTCCAAATGCGTGATCTAGCAACACATATACAGAGTGCACAAACATTATATGGCAGAATGTACAAACATTAACACGGTATTAGTTCTGTCCAAATGCGTGATTCGGGCAACGCATAGACGAACGTGGGATGCAAGCAACTTACACATACGTTGCACAAACTTTAACATACATAGTGCACAAACATTATACATACACCACACAAATGACTCACTGACTTACTCGAAAAAACAAAGATCGTTGTTTAAACCAAATGCATTCAAGCAAAACCCGAATGAAAAAGCAAATGACGAACAAACCCTAACCAGCGATCTGAGTTCGATGCACTCACCAGTCATCATTTTCTTGCGTGTTCTTCGGTTGCGTTTTTGAAAATGCTTGTGCAGAGAGCAAAATGAACTTGCAGGAATAGAGACGAGAGTGAAAAATGAAGGATGAGATAAAACGAAGAACGAATAATGAGATTGTAGGGAACGAAGAGAGTGAAGAAAATGAAGAGCAAACGAACGGAAGTGTTTTCTAATCCTTATTTTTGACGCAAGGAAGTGGAAGTGGGAAGTTTGTTGCGTGCGTTCACGCGTGAGTGGGTGAGGGTGGGAGAGAGAGTGGAGCGTGCGGTTATTTTGAGGGGCATACTGTATTCTAATACGGGTGTATGTACGATGTATGAGTTTAAGATGTACACATAGCAGAACTGCAATAAAAATATCATCTTGCCCCTATTTCAACCAAGCAACCTCAAACCAAGGCAAACCACATGCCATTGCCAAAAGGGAACAAATTTTGAAAAAACAAAATGATTGTTAACCAAAAAAAAAAATTACTATAAAAAAAGCTAAATATTGACGGACTTTATAGAAAAAAAAGTCTATAATACATATTTAATATTTTTAATTATTCATTTAGACAAAATTTGGCAGAAAATATTATAAACAAAATTCATTTGGCAGAAAATATTATAAACAAAATTCTTTTATAATATTCATTTAGACGGAATTTTTGTCTATAATTATTCAATTAGCCTTTTTCAGTAATTATAATTAGACTTTGTGAAAAATACAAATATTTATTTTTATATTTTTCATTATTTATTATTATTATTATTATTTTGTTGTTTTTTTTCCTTCTAGACGAAAAATTAATTTGCATAACATTTTTTTCATGTAAATCACAAATCTAATTTTTCACTGACCATCTTTTAGTTATTGCATAACATTTTCGTTAAAATACATTTCTTTGTCAAGCGATTTTTCATATATTTTACACTATTATCTAATTACTTGATGTCAAATAAATAAAAGTTTACCTACTATCTAAAAAATTTCTTATGTAATATTACATGATTTAATGAAAATGTAAAATTTTCACACTATGAGTGTATAAAAAATTAATCTCTAATAGTTATTCTTAAATATACTTTTAATTCATGGTTAATTATCAATGTAGATAATTTATTTATTTAGTATTTATAATTTATTATAATAATAATTAGATTAATTAGATTGAGCGGAGGGCGAAGCATTTCAACCCGACGTCGTTAGCTCTAGCTAATGGCGGGCATTTCAAAAATACGACGTCGCTTAAGGAGTATCAAAGATTGGCGGGAAGTTGATCTCACTGTGACTACTTGACCAGGTTAGCTAGTGCCATTTCAGCTTAGGGTTCATGATCGTTGATGTTGAAACAAACCTGGTGAGGAGGCCATTTTTGATCGCGGGAGCGATTGGAGAAGAGGAAAACGAAGAAAAATGCCAACGTACAAGATTAGGGGAATCGACGTAGATTTCCCGTATGAAGCGTACGATTCGCAGATCGTTTACATGGACAAAGTCATTCAATCACTTCAGGAGGTAAACCCTGCGTTCTCAGATTCTCCGATTCTCTTCTCAAGAACACGATTGATTATTGTTAGTAGTAGCGACGCTTTGTATTGTGCTATGGATATTGATTTTGTACGCGTATGTTTATGGTATGGCAGAAACGTAATGCGCTATTGGAGAGTCCCACAGGAACTGGAAAAACGCTGTGTCTTCTCTGTGCTACGTTAGCGTGGCGCAAGAGTTTGGGGAGTTTCACAACTGGTGTGAGCACGCAGGCCAGCGATAAGTCGGAGGGTAAACCGGAGATTTCGCCCTCGCAATCTGAGGCCTCTTGTTATCCTAAGATTGTGTATACTTCGCGCACCCACAGCCAGATCCGTCAGGTGATTCAAGAGTTGAAACGAACGTCTTACAGGTAATTTTATACTCTTCAACATCATTTTTTCGTTTTGCATTTTTTTTTTGGGGATAAAATTTTTCGAATTACTGAAATATTATTTTGTGCTATTGTACTGCTTGTTGGTTGTCATCACTGTTGATACCAATCAACAGTGTGATGTATATTTAACATTCTCATGTTCTTGCATCAGAGTTTTGGTTTGTTGTCAAATTGGTGAGTGTGGTCCAGGACCCAGCGCAGAACATGGATTCTGGGGGCTATCCTGATTGATATTATTCAGTGTCCCCTAGACATCGCTGAATTGAATGGACCTTATAGTTTTCAGTTTCTGTGGTGATACAAGTGTTTTAGGCTAGGAAGCACGGACACTTCGTGAGACCTCCGTGTCCGTGTAGTGTCCAAATAATAAGTTCATATTTGGTTGCATCCAGGCGTGTTCGGCTATATTTGAAAGTTTTTGGGGCCTTGTCTGTGTATGAGTAGAAAGTAGTTTAAATACTAAATAAATTTAGACTAATATGAACCCTTAGAAAAATAGTGAGTATTGGCATGTGAAAATATCTAGAATGCACCACATATTTTGAAAGGAATTTAGAAAACATTGAAAATTTGTAGTTTGACATCAATGAAAATATCATAATATTATTGTAAATCTTTAATTTTATATATATGCGCCGTGTCTTGTAAATTGTTGAAGTTGGTGTGTTGTGTGTCATGTCTGTGACCTTGTCAGTTCTACTTAGGTTTTAGGTATAATGTTAATTAGTACTCATTAATATGCAGGCCTAAGATGGTAGTCCTAGGATCTCGGGAGCAACTTTGCATTCATGATCAAGTTAAGTTACTTCGTGGAAAAACACAAACAAATGCTTGCCGAACCCTCTGCCGAAGGCGTGGAAAGCGTCAATGCGATAATTTCCTTCGACTTCCCGGTAACTTTTTGGGAAAACTTCGTTGCATGCAGTACACATGCTTAAATTTTACAGATGATCCTTGTCTATCATTACACATTTATGTAGTGGTTCATAGCTAACATTTGGCCTTTTATATGGGTGAACCCATGTTATCACATGTAAATGTTAATTAAACTTATTGATGTTCCTTTTAAGCTTTGGAGAGTTATGGTACTAACTTCGAGTAGCTTGAGAATGTTGCTGAAATTCTGTTGCAGATTACTTGAAGAGCAATCGCCATCTTGGAGAAGAACCTGTAGATATCGAGGATTTGGTCAATATTGGCAAAAGATTTGGGCCGTAGGTTTTCCTAGCTTTGCTGTCTCCTTTCTACAATATTTTTATAAGCATATTTATTTTGTGTTGGCTCCTTAATCCTCTTTTTTATTTCTTTCATCCCTTTTATCTTCTTAATTCTTATCAAAGTTGCTGATTGCTTGGATTTCCTGTTTCACCTTGTGTCTGCTTATCTCAGGTGTCCTTATTATTTATCAAAGGAGCTCCATAAGGTTGTGGATATATTATTTGCTCCATACAACTATCTTATTGACAGTGGGTATAGAAAGTCTCTGCAACTTTCATGGAGCAATAGTGTACTCATATTTGATGAAGCTCACAACCTGGTAAGAAGATATATTACAAATCTGTGATTGGAAAATGTGATTTACCCCCGTAGAATTATTATGTGTCAAACTGTTAATACTATGTTTAATATTGCCTTATTACTACTCTGCCATGTGAGTCATTGAAACATAATTATGCAATTCAAGTTTGCTGTTGTTACTTACCAACGGTTATCTCAATGCAGGAAAGTATATGTGCTGATGCAGCCTCCTTTGACTTGCATGCTAAGCTTCTAACAGATTGCATTAATGAGGCTGAAACTTGTATTAATGTTTCAATAGAAAGAAGAGAAAAATCAAATGATAAGTCACAGAATCCAGATAATTTTGCTATCCTTAAAGGTGTGTCATAGAATGCTTCTCTAAGTTCCAATTTCTCTGGACAATATCGTGATGCATACTTTACTTATATTGGCAGCCTTATTGAGGAAAACTTATCTACTCTAAAATTTGTTTTTGTTTACTGGATTTTCTGCTGAGGCAGCCAACTGTCTGCAATTGGCATTCTCTTTTTCTATGTTCTGGTTAGGATGCTTTGAGAACTGCTTGCAGTATATTTTTTGGCTTCTAAGGATGATATTTTCTTTCTTGCAGCTCTTCTTCTAAAACTTGAAAAGCTTATTGCTGAGGTGCCTATTGAATCTAAGGATTTGGGGTACACCAAACCTGGGCCTTATATCTATGAACTGTTGGCTGATCTTAACATCACCCACAAGACTGCTTCTAAGCTTACCAATACAATTGAAGAAGCTTCAACCCTTCTAGAGGAGCATAACCAGGAGAAATCAACTGGCACTGTCTGCCGGTTGGATAGTATCGGTGAATTTCTTGGCATGGTTTTCAGGGGTGTAGGAAATGGTCATGCTAAATACTATCGTGTAAGTTTTGGATTCTTATTGGTTGTCAGTGTCACAGTTCAGTGGATGGCTTTGTTTGTCTTGTTGCTCCATAGCATTGCTTGTTGATATATTTTTGCTTTTCTTGTGCTATGATATCTAACATTTAAGCTTTATTTCTCTTTCTATATAACAGGTTCATGTACGGGAGGTCGAGGCTTGGAGAGGTACTTTCTATCTTATTGTAATAGACTTGATGAAATACGTTTTTCCATTGAGCTGAATCAGTCTTAATATTTTACTATGCTAACTTTCCATCCATTTTGCGCTCTCCATTAATTTGTCATCCAGTCTACTATGTTAATTTTTCCGAATCTAATATAAGTTAAAAAAAATTTAAATAATATGTTGGCAGCATTATTGAAAATTTCTGTCCCACATATTCAGTGTATTGTTTATGATTACTTGTTATCATTTGTAAGGTTTCATGTTCAATTATTTTTAAATTATCCATTATTGTGTAACTTACCTTTATTTCTTTGTCTGGCCCACTTTTATTAAGCTTTTTGATTTGGACTACTGATATTTTTCATTTTATAAAAATAATTATTTTCCTAGTTATGATCATATGGTTGTAATCATATAGTTATAATCATATGATCCTTTCAACCAACAAGGGTGTTGACGTAGTGCTAA
The DNA here is from genome assembly GCA_003254905.1 of Nissolia schottii. Taxonomy (NCBI): domain Eukaryota; kingdom Viridiplantae; phylum Streptophyta; class Magnoliopsida; order Fabales; family Fabaceae; genus Nissolia; species Nissolia schottii. The sequence continues at coordinate 1,960,243 of QANU01095819.1, read as the reverse complement.
TGGCACACTACGGCTCCAGGAGGAGGACCTTGGTTCGATTCTTGGAAAAAGCAGCAGTTGGGAGGGCAAGCCTGATTACGCCCAAAAGGATTAGTCTCCTTCCCTAGTAAAAACTATTGTGGGATACCTTAATATGGTTTTTTCTGATAGGTTTGAGTAATTTTCTCTCAAATTTATTTCTATATTCTAAATACGTTGAAGCCTTTGGGTCACGTGCATTTTGGTGTTTGCAATTTGCATCTGATCATGAATTAGCATTTGTAATTTTAACATGGATCTGTTTGGTTATGTAATCCTAGTAATACATGCCATGACCATGAGTGGCAGCGTTTCCTTTGATTGTAGAACTTTAATTTTGTAACTGAATGCTCCTTTCATTCTACAGACAGTCTAACTTGTTTTCAATAGATTTACAGTATTGTAATTGTTGATATCCTTTCATTATCAGTTGTTATAGCTTGACATTTAGAGGCTGCAGGAAATGTGTCAAGGACACTCAGCTGGTGGTGCTTTAATCCAGGAATAGCCATGGAAGAATTTTCTAAGCTGGGGGTTAGATCTATTATATTGACATCAGGCACATTATCCCCTTTGGAATCTTTTGCTCAGGAACTGAAACTGTAAGTTCCTTTTCTTGCCGATTATGTTTTCAACTGACAATATCTGTGTTGTCATTAACTAACAGAGTTGATTCTTGTCATCTCAGAGATTTTCCCATTCGGCTGGAAAATCCACATGTAATAGCCCCTAATCAGATATGGGCTGGAGTTGTACCAGTTGGTCCTTCAGGACGTCCTTTTAACTCCTCTTACCGTAATCGCGATTCTCAAGAGTACAAGCAGGAGCTTGGAAATGCAATTGGTATGTGACATTCTTATGACTATACTGAGTTTGGTAAAATTAAGCCTTGTCTTCACCAATCTGAAAACTGCATGCCTAGTTAAAGGAACCAGAGTTGCATTGTATTTGAAACCTCATTACTTGCAGACCGGCAAGAGCAGTGTGTTCTTGTTATGGCATGATCCCTGCTTTTATGTTCTAGGTCTATTTCAGAGTTTAGAGTGCTTTAGATTGACAGTTTTATGCTAGTCAAACATATCATGTTGTGCATGTTTTAACATGGGAATTTTGATAGTTTGCAGTTTTATATTCTAAAAAGGTACGAGGTATAGTTCATATTGCTTTTAGATATGGGTTTGTGTAACTGCTCCTAAACACCTGAGTTTTTCTGGGGAAGAATTAGGTTGTCAGAACATTTGATAATTTATGTTGTTATCTAGCTATTAATTTGGAGAAAGACATGTGGACATGTGGTTGTTTAAGGAAGATGACTGTAGTTTTGCTTACATAGCCAAGGCAACAGATAACTTTAGATGGCATACTTTAAGGGTGGAAACTTAATTCTGATTCCAAAAAGTTAGTATTATCTATATTTATTTACTTGCATGATTTCATCTATGTTATGACTTATAAGTTACAATATAATTTCATTAAATCTAAACTAAAGTCTATGCCTTTAGACTAATTAGAGAGCCAATAACATGACAGAATTTGGAAATAAGTGACTTGTACGCATTATCAAAATTTGAGGAAAAGCAAAACTGGGGATTAACTAATTGTCCTCCAATTCATTTTCATATTGTGTTCCAGTAAATTTGGCCCGTATCGTTCCTGATGGACTTCTTGTATTCTTCCCATCTTATTATCATTTGGACCAATGCATTGGGTGCTGGAAAAGCTTGGTAAGACTCCTACACACCAAATGAAAAGGCAACTTGGTTTGCTCTCAGCTCATGATGCAATGCTGTTTTGTGTGTTTTTTTCTCCTCAGAGTAATGGAAATTCAACATCAATATGGGAGAGAATTTGCAAACACAAGAAACCTGTTATAGAACCTAGGGAATCTTCATTGTTTGCCGAGTCAATTAAGGTAACACTTCTACATAGCATAGCAAAACAACATTCTTCAATAATTATCATTTGGATGCTTTATATTTTTCGATGGACCTATTTTTTTTTTGGACAGGACTACACGTCTACGCTGAAAGACAGCTCTGCATCTGGAGCAGTGTTTTTTGCTGTTTGTCGTGGTAAGGTATGACTTGATCATGGCTGTTGAGCATTAACCTGCCATTATGTTCTCCTAGGCATTCATATTGTAGTGTGTTGCACAGATAGTAGTATACATAGCTGAAGTTGACACAGCTTGTACTAGATAGTAGCATGCATACTTGGACCTGTACTGATACAGATATACAAGGAGGGGGTATATGGCAATATATTTGAAAAATCTAGGATGTGAGAACATATAGATTATATAAATATTTCAAATATTTAGTGATATGTAATTCAGAGAGAAGGATTTATACAAGAAGCCTTGTACCAGAAATTGTGCTTCAAAGCAAACCTGTAGCTAACTGTCTCACTTGGATGCATCCAAAGTTCATTTGTGCTGATGCATCGCAGTTGAACTGTTTCTTATTTTAACAGGTAAGTGAAGGATTAGATTTTGCAGATCATGCTGGAAGAGCTGTGGTAGTTACTGGGTTGCCGTTTGCCACATATACTGACCCTAAGGTTTGATTATCTTTTTTAGCCATTATTTCCCTGAGATTTGGGAATTGGTTTGGCTTGAAAATGTTTATCTTATTGCAGTCATTAAGCATTCTAATACTAAATAGTTCAATTACTGCTAATGTATGCATGTGTTTATTAATATAGTGCAATAATTGAGTTTAATTACCAACAGGTTCGTCTAAAACGTGAATACTTGGATCAACAATCTCATGCACAAGGAGAATTGTTCAAGGTTATATTGGTTTACCTGACATAAACGTTATACACCTATACATGATATATAATTATTTATCTGGTACGTGAGCAGGCTTTAACTGGAGAAGAGTGGTATAACCAGCAAGCCTCCCGAGCTGTGAATCAAGCTGTTGGACGTGTGATTCGCCATCGCCATGACTATGGAGCAATCATTTTTTGTGATGAAAGGTTTTAACCCTAAGTTGTTTTAATCTACTCCAAAACACATATCTTGGTATTATTAGAAAATTTCAGATTTTCCTGAGTGATGTTCTCTCTCTCTCTCACACACACACACACAATCTCTCAAATTATAAGTTGACTGAAGTAATGTTAGTTGGATTTCTTTTTGTCATGATAATATGATATGATGATCTGATTAATTTTGTTTATCTAAATTTTCTGAAATAAATATCTCAGTATATACATTAATAACACAAGTATCTACATTATAATCAAGATGCTAGTTATAATTATTCTTTTCTTTTATAAAATCTCAAAGTCTGTTATGATATGGCCTTCATAATTATTAATTTGGCCTTTGTCCTTTACCAATTTTTGCTTAGGATTATTCTTAGTCTTGGAATGATTTGCAGGTTTACACATCAACATCGTCAGTCTCAAGTCTCTCGTTGGATACAGCCTCACATCAAGGTGCTATTCTGCAATGGAGTTGTCTTTCTGGATTATCTATTTTTTGTACTGATTGATTTCTGATCTTGCAGTGTTTCTCAAGATTTGGAGAAGTCGTTTTTACTCTAACCCGATTTTTCCGGGATGGAGGAACCTGGGGTCCTACAAAGCTGTCATTATTAGAAGCTGAGGATGGAGGTCAGTGCCCCATAGTACTACACTTTGTTGGCTTCCATCATGTGTAGAGCTGTGGTCCCTACTCCCTACGTTGTTTTTGATTGTTACACAAAATTATTATGAAGATGGTGGAATATTGTATTTGAACTTGGGGGGGGGGGTTATGTGTGACAATGTGATATGTATAGTATAAAAATAACATACATGAGTGGAGGTACATTATAAGGCGAGCATTTACTGAAATCAAAACAAACAACCTGTACCTGTGAATAAAAGTGTCCAGTTCAAGTGCTGAAGTAGTTTGGTAACTCATTCAATGAAATTAGTTTCACATAGTTTTATTGTGGTTCATACTGGTTTAGATCAGTTCTAAGTTCTAACACAATGTTTTATTTCTATATAATTTTTTAGTTGCAACAGAGTGCTAGTGGATTTAGTACTTCTATACTAGAGCTACACTGAATTGTTGTACTCCATTTCTGCGAATGCGAATTTGATGCCTTGCAGAGAGTAGTTTTTCATTCTTTATATTCTTTCTTCTTTATATTCCTCATGCAGGAAACCTGGGAGAAATTGCATCATCAGAGCACCATGGGTACAAATTTAAACTGGAAAAACTTCTCTCACCTCTGGTAACTCCTTGAGTCCTTTAAAGACACATATTTGTCAAATCATATAATGCTGCTGTTTGGCTTTACTTTTTGTTAACGATTGTACATGCAGACTACACCAGTGCCTCAAAATTGCTCTTCGAAAGCTTCATCTTTGCTTGATACTAGAAAAGGCAGTACCTCATTCCTTGGGGAAATTATGCCTGCCAATCGCTCTTCTCTAGCTTCTGGCAATTGCAAGATTGTAGGTTGTGAAAGTTCAAGAGATAATTGTGGCACAGTTTTGCATAGAAGGAAGACCATGCTACCACAAGAACAACACGTGGTTGATTTGACTGATAGTTGTCAACTGGGTGAAAAATCAAAGGACACACTGATAACACCTTGTTCTGCCAAGAAGCGGAGATTTATAACTGGAGAATATAACTTACAGCAACATTTTGGAAATTCTCATGAGCATTCATCTGGTACAACTTTTTTATTTTTATTTTTTTATGAATCATGTAGCTCTCATTTCAGTTTGTAATTCTGTGAATCATGAAATGCCAGTAGATTTATAATATACCTAGTCAAAATGCTCAAGGTGGTGCAGAATTGCAATGTAAAGATGATGAGACCTCCCAACATAGAAGTCTGGAGTTCGTTAGTCAAAAAGGTGATGTTCCTACTGATTCTGCACCGTCCGGATTCCTTGCTCAGGTGAAGTCATTATGTGATACATGGATCTGTATACATGCATGAGATGTAGGGACATTAACTGGAACCAAAAGAAAGTTCATGCCTAAAGGCAATATGCTAGAGTATCCATTGAAATATAGAATAGAAACATGAAAAGTAAGGACATGTAACATTGACATTAGTTCTCATAATTCTTCCATAAGCGAAACTAGAAAGTTCAGGTCCCATTTATTTGTTATTTAGTTGCACAAATCTGCAAGATGGTTTGAATTAAATTTCAATGGTACTTTACTAATAAGTGTACTTTTGGGCTTGAATTTTTTCTTGCGTCTTAGTATTTACTTAAAACATGTTAAGTAAAATATAAAATTCACTTATTTTTAGAATCTTATCCAAATGCACCCTCAACTTACAATTATAGGCGTGTAAAAAGTGCTAATTCTTGTAGTTATCAGCCACTCCGTTTTAGGATAATTTTATTTTTATTTTGAAATCAGCCCATCTACCTTGCCTGAACTCGCCCTTATCTTCCCGATGTTTTTTTGGAGTTTCTTCCGCGTAAGGATTATTCTTTTACCTCTCGCTTGTCCTCTATATTTTTAGCATTTCTTTTCAACTTAGTTTCTGAAAGTCCGTAGGTTGTTGAAATTAAGTTCTTTCTTTTTTCTTTCCTTATACTGGTGTTTGCTTCATCAAAATCTACTAATAGGGAAGACCCGGGCATGGAGTATTATTTAAATATTCTGAATATTTTGTCACCACCGTGCTTCTATGATATGGTGGGGCAAATGAGAGATCCGGCAGGGACTAGAGGTGGGAGCCAGGGGCAGTGTCGTTTAGAATGCTTGGGGGTGAAAGGGGGAGCGGAGGGGGAGAGGAAGAAAGTTGGGAAAACAGTGAGAGAAGTAGCAAATCAGGGAGGAGAGAGTAACGCGAAGGGCGGTGGAGGACATTGAGCGGTGGTTTAGGAGGCGGAGGAGTCACCGGCGTTGAGGGAAAGAGGGGGGTGGTGGAGGTTGGAGGGAGAGAAAGGAGACGATGGTGGGGGTTGTTGATGAAGGATGGTGGTGGTGATTCTGGCAATGGGGGTGGAGGGGGCGCCGGCGTTGGCGCCGACAATGTGGGTGGAGGTGGGCAAAGGTGGGGGAGGTGCCATTGAAGAAGGGTTAGGACAAGATTAAAAAATTAAAAGGATGGAGAAAGATAAAATTGGTAAATGAAATAAAATATTATTAAAATATAAAAAAGAATTATTATATATTATTGTATAATTATTTGTTAGGTTTAATCTTAGTCATCCATTTATGTTTTGAACGGCTAAGATTTAAGGACCAATTTGGTCTGGGTGATTGCCCGGACCATGTTAGCCATAACCCTCTTTATAGGTGAGATAATTTCATTTAAGTATTGATAACTGAGATTGATATATGTCGTTTCACTTGGATTGACAACAAAATTTCAGTTATATTTGGGACTCTTTCTTCGAAATGTGTTTAGTTCAGATGAATCCATTTTCCCATAACGATGGTTATTTTTGTCTACAAAATTATGCATATTTAGCACTATAGAAGCAGAATTACATTCTTGTAGCCTTCATTGTCCTTGTCTTGTCAAATACATTGATGAGAGCTTTGGAGTAAGGATATTTTGTTTTAATCATGACCAACAGGTTCGAGAGAAGCTTAGTGCTACGGAATATAAAGACTTCAAGGATTATATGAAGGCACTTAAGACCAAAGCGATGAAGATCGGTGAAGTTTTGCAATGCATTTCGAGATTGTTCTCTGGACCTGAGAGGCTGCCTCTCCTTAGGAGGTATTTGATTAAAGTACAAGTGTCCTTTCGGGCATTGAAGTGTTGTCCTTGTTACCATTCATCATTAGTCAATGTTTGGTTTCCTTACTACTAGTACTATAACATCCTTGTCCTGTATGATCCTAATGCATAAGCCAATTCATTTGACATGCTTACTGCAAAGTGTAAGATAGTGACTATTTACCTCACTTGATTTCCAATTATCATTTCCTTGCATGATGCCTTGTATGTGATGGAAGCATATTTCCGACATTTCATCAAATTAACATTTATCATCTTGTGCTCAACAGGTTCAAGGATTTCCTCCCAACAAAATATCATTCTTTGTATGAGCAGTATGTTGAGAGTAAAGACTAACCGCTCATGGCTGTTACTGAGAAATTTTCAGCTAGAACTCAGGTGCGCTCTCGGCATCTCTCTTTGATTTTCGTGATTTATGATGTGGGAAGGAATGAATATTGTACATGAAAGTTGTAAGTTGGCTGGGATGACGACGGAAATAAATCAATTTAAATAAGGGATTGGTGTCGATATTCGTCAAAAGAATGGTCAGAACTCAGAATCATTTTGTAGGGGGGCTTGGAGGGTCGGAGCCACATAAGCCAAGGTCAAAGAAGTTTATCAAATTTTTTTATCCTCCCTTTTTGTTATATTCATGTATATTTTACACGAAAAGGCTACTTGTGATGAGAAGCTAATTGCATTATCGCTGGTGTATATGAAGAATTACAGAATTTTTCCTATTAACATTGAATTTATAGTTTTAATTGTTTGGACATTTTTTGAAAGATGCCATGTAGAACGAAGAACGAAACGCTCAAGTACGAAAATACTGGAATGCTCAAATGAGGGCTGAAAAACTAATTATGGATTGGAATGGAACTGTGGAAGTAGTCATCTAAGGGTGAATATCATTTGCAAATCCATTCGACTGTCAATTTCGTAACAAATATCATTTCTCTTGCGCATAGTTTGGTTTGAAAAAAATTTAGATGAAAGAAAATGAGTTTTAAAGAGAGAAAAATGTACTTTTTGCTTGTTTTGATGAGAGAAAATAAAAAGGGCATAAATTTATACTTTTTCAACTTAAATAAAAAAGGAAAAGAAGGATAACACGTTGAAATGACAATATTATTAACAACATTTACTTGTCTTACATAGGTGATGTAAGTTAGATGTCAAGAGTAGTCTTTTTACGAAACCATTTTCCCTCTTTCATTTCCTTCTTTTCATGGGGAAGTAGACTTCCTCATTTTCTTCTCTTCACTTTTTTTGGTTCCCTTCCATTACTGCAAGAGAGACTAACTTGTATAATGCCGGGGGAAGTGAGATGGAGACATTTCACCATTAGTAACAGCCATATCTCATCGACAACCATAAAACTACAAAGCTTAAAACCATAAACAAAGTGCTCAATTTTATTCAGGAGCACTTGAAATCATATTGTACAGCTTACTGCATGTGACACCTAAGGATTATGAGTCTATGACCAAAAACAAAACGCATAAATAAGAAAAAACAGACCAAAGTTCTTCTAACCCATGCATGGTCTTTCCTGGACCTTTGTCTCGCATGTCAGCTACGGTTTCTTTTTCCATTTTTATTTTCCTTTTCATGAAAACAAAAAGAAAAGAAAAAGATTAATAATAATAATAATAATAATAATTAAATAGTCATTAATTAGTAGACCCAAATTCGAAGGTCACTTCTCTGGTCTTCTTCGTCACCTCCCTACCAATCCTAACCGTCCGAACGCTCCGCGGCTTCGCCGGATCCGCCTCCATCTCCCGGCGCGCGGCGGCGATCACATCCACGAAGGCGCTGAGTATGTACTTGTGCCACTTCTTCTCGTTCAGGTTCAGGTAACCGAACAACAGCTCCTCCATGAAATCCCAATCGATGACCCTCTCGCTGTTCTTCGACCTCGATTCCACCATCTCCTGCATGGATCGCCGGAAATCGTCGTAGGGGTTCGGCGAGATGGTCAGCAGAGCAATGCAGTTATCAGGGCGATGCTGAATCTCGCGCGAATTGTTGGAAGATGAGTCGGAGCTTGTTGGCGAGTCCAACATAATTGGGCCTAGTTTTGGGCCCAATTCGTTTTGGGCCTCATCCACGGCCCGTTTGGTGTTTTCGGTCTCCTCTTCTCCGTCATTGAGGTATAGCGACTTGAAGTTCTCGAAGAGAAAGCGATCGATGTCTGCCAGCGTGGCAGCATCGTCCTTGTGGTTGTTGCTGCGGTTGTGGTTGTGGCGGCTGCTTCTGCCGCCGCCGGGGCTAGATGAATCGTTGTCTCTATTGGCTCTGCCGTCGTCAATTGCAAAAGAGGGAGTTTTAGGGTGCTTGCAGGCAGAGAGGAACCTTTGCAAGTGGATGTGTGGGTGAGGAGGGCTTTTCACCTTCGCGAGGTAATCTTGAAGGGTTTTCTGAACCTTCTTTGGCATGGCTTCGAATTTTTTGGTAATGGCTGAGTGAAGAAGAAGAGGAAGATGCAGGGGAAGGGAAACAAAGAATGTGTTGTTATAAATAGCCTAGGAGAAATTTTTTCAAACAAATCTAATCTATGGTTTATGTCTTTTCTTTTTTTATTTTTCTCTAAAAGGTTTTTTTTTTTTTTTTTTTTTGGGTTAGGGGAGAATTTGGTGAAAGGCATGGACTTGACTGAGAATCATGCTTCTTGCCAAATAGATGATGAAAATTTGTTTTTCATTTGATTCAGTGGACGTGGATTCTCTTTGACTACAACCTTAATCTCTTACCATTTGTGTGAAGTTTGGACTTTTCAAGAGTAAATGAGAGATTTGACTCTTTCTAGTTTTTTTTTTTTTTTTGCCCTTTCTGAATACGGTGTTGATTCTGTAATGACTTGGGTGAGGAAAGAAGTTTAGTAGTAACTTCCCCAATATGTTGAAGAGGGCGTTTAAATGCCATTGATTTGCCTTCAAACTTGTGGCTAAACTTGAAACATCAATAAAGATAATAAGAAACTTATGAGGAAGCATTAATGTTCATTTAGTACTGCAATAACAACGCTCATATGACTATCTCTTCCCACGAAATATTCTATTTTTGTTATAATAAAAAGTGTCTTGCTACACGTACACCAAAAAATATACATCATACATACACCCTATATTTATATACATAAAGTTTGTGTTTTAATGCATGTAATGTTTGTGCACTTAATTAAGTATAATTGAGAATATATCATTTATAAGTTTGTAATGTTTGTGCACTCATGAGAATAAAGTTTGTGCATTATTAATGGTGTATGTATGAGTGTATAAAATTGAGTGTACATGTAACATTTTTGTAGTAAAAAACATGTATTAATCAGGACTATAATTTCTATATTCAAGATTTGAACCTAACACCTTTAATTAAGTTAAGACAATTTCAATGTGGTCATTTGTTTTTATAAATATTTAATGTTACCACTTTGAGATTGAAACAAAAATAAGTATGAGGAAATTTCACCCCATTTAGTGTATTTTAAAAGTAAACTAACGTGACAAAAAGAAGAAAAAAAAAAGATGTCACTTTTTATTATATGAAATTAACTTTGATGCATTAATCATGTAAAGAAATTTTTGAAAAGGTCGTAAAATGGGTCTCAAATCTCAATATGGATGTGAGATAGTGACATTTTAAAAGAGTCAATGGCCGAGAATAGTAATTAGTTAACAAAAAAATGTTACATGTACACCCAATTTCATACATTCAAACATACATCATTAATAATGCACAAATTTTATTCTCATTAGTGCAAAAACATTACAAACTTGTAAATGATACTCTCACTTATATTTAATTAAGCGCACAAACATTACATGAGTTAAAACACAAACTTTATGTATATAAATACAAGATGTATGTATGGTGTATGGTTTTTGGTGTACGTGTAACAGAACTCTTAGTTAACTATACATTTATGTTTTTGTTGACCACAGTTTCATATATTTAATGTATAGTTTTTTAATGAGTCATTTGTGAAAGAGTATTTAGTATGTTTTTTATTAAATGATTGGTTTTTTTGGTATACAATACAATTCAATAAATTTGTAAAAGTAACATGTTATTTTATTTTCTTAGTATTTGTCAGTTGCATATTTGATTTTTGTTTTGGCCCCAAATCAAATAGTTGTAGTCAAAGACAATTCTATTTTTTTCCCATTGAATATCCGCTAAATATGCTTGATCCAATTAATGTTTAGTAGGTGGAGTCTTCATGGAAATAAATGTTATATTTTGAGATTGTCTCTTTATTTTGGTGGTGCAAAATACTTATTAATAATTTAAGAAGAGATTATTATTATTATTATTTCGAAATAATTATTCATTGAGTGTCAATTCAAATACAGCTCAATTGTAGGAAAGTTAGTTCTATTTGACTAAATTATATACTTTATTTAAATACTCAAAATTAAGAAACCAAGACTTTTTTAAAAAAGTTTTCAATGCATTAATTTAATACTTTGAAATTATAATATTTTTTTAAAATTTAAGTTTTTCTTTCTTAACCCTAAGAGATTGACCCCATTTAAAGAGAAACTCACATATTATTATTTACACGTTGGTTTATATGGCTAGGTTGTTTCTTTGTTGTTTTTCGGGTGCTGCATGACCTGTTACTTATAAAAAAATTTTGAAAGATAAATAAATTAATTTCTATCAATTTAAGTATTTATTTATTTATTTGAAAGTTTCTAATAATATTATAATAAAAGAAAAAAAACATATGTTACAAATTTTAAAGTAGAGTTGTCCCTAATATTAGAAAGAGTACAGCCCTCAAACAGTTTTTAAGAAAGGGTGTAGTGAACAAGGAAGTCAAGGACATGGCATTGGTAAAAATATGAGTAAAAATCTGGTTGTATTAGCCATGTGTATAGGAGTAGGACCACTTCACTGGCCGTTTCCTACATGCCTATAGAAGTTTGGTAGCTTGCTTGCCTATGTAGGATTAAGATCTCTCATGTTTGTTTTTAACATAAGTGTTAGTATGTTTGGTTTCAAGGCACCAAAACTCGGAATCAATTCTATCAGTCATTAGAACTAGAAATTTCTTACTAACATTGCAATAAAGCATGTCATTGTCACAATGTGTGTGTGGTTCAAGTGGTAATTAGAGGGCAGGGGTTTAGAGTTGATGTCTCAAGTTTGGTATTATGTCTTCACAAGGTCAGGAACCATGATAAGTCTGGTGGAGTTGCCAACTACAAAGTACATATGAGCCAAAATGACAATTTTTTTTATTACATTTATTTATTTGAGTTGAGATTCGGTTGTATAATTTTTCTGGGACATTGATTTTCTACGGCTGCAATTTGAGTGTGCCACTTATAGGCATAGCAAAGAGATAAGAACCGACCATTTATTTTGATCCCCCTAGGAAACATTGTTTGATTCTTTGGTATAGTGAATTAATGGAGCACCAAAGTGAAATTTCCATCTTTAATTCGGAGCCTCTAACTTTACTTCTAATTAAGGGGTTGACATTTAAAGTTAGATATTGGAGATAGTATAGGCATATAGCCTCTTAGGAAGGTATGCAATTAAATTCCATGAGCCTGGTCGCACCGGTGTGGAACCCTTCACTGACAGTGATAGGTGTGGTAATAGAAAAAGGGTAGCAGACTGATGCAAGATAGAATGCTTTTATAGTTTCTATATAAGGGAAAGAGAATTGAGGGTAGCACTAGTCCATGTTCACAGCACATGGTTGTTTGCAGTTACTGCTTTTCTAGATAGCCAGAGATAGTGATGATCCAGAACGATCAGGGAAGTACATGACCATTCTACAGTTCTACATTGGAGGGAATTTGTGCAAGATAAACATGCATGATATTCTACTTCGTCATTTTGTTGCGAGCTTAGACCAAAGAGGGGAATTAAGACAGCGTTTGGTGTGTCGCATGATAGAAAAGACAAAACCAGGAATACACAAGAGACGTGTCTTTTGTATCTTTTTTCTAGAAATATAAAAATGAACTTAAAAAATATGTCTCACTTATCTTTCTTTTTTAGAGGTATAGAAAAAATGAAATTATATTAAAGATTGTCTTGTCTTGAGAATAGGACAATTTTAAGTTTTTTTTTTTTTGTTTTTATCCCATTTTTTAAACATATTTATGTCCTTAAAGTTGCATTTGATATTAGAGACTAGACATGTATACAGAGATACAGAAATAATATTTTTTTTATAAACCCTAAACAGAGACAGAGAAGACAAAAAGAATTGTCTAAAGGGACAAATAATTGGGACTTGTAGTAATAAAAAAAAATGTCTTAGACCACCTACTTTTGTCTCTATCATTTTATTAGTATCATACACAACCTAATATCTTTATCTTCTATGTTTTAAGACAAACAAGAACCAAAAACCTAGGTAAAAGACCTCAACCGTATAAAATCCTTAAGTATACATGGTGTTGTTTAATCTTAGGATAATTATTGATCTACATATGATTAGGAAATGTTGCAGTGCCCCCAATCCTAATCAAACAGTAAGAAATACTAAAGCACTATTTGTGAATAATTTTCCGAGTTACTTCTTCAATGATATAGGGAAAAAAGAAGAATATCTAAGTAACGAAGATGCAAAGAAAAAAGAAGTGGAAGCATCTCTTTTTCAGGAACATCACATATCAACAAGATTAACAAGATATTCCAAACTAGCATATGTACAATTGCTTAGTAATATTTATTGGCAAAATTAAAATTTCTAACAGAAGAACTCAAAACTACACTTTGTTGCTCTTATGATTATTCATCTCTTCATCACCAACCATTTGAATCTTGTCAAAAATCTTGGAAGGAGCTGCAGATCTAGCTGAGAATGACCGAGAAACGTGATCAGGATCGGTGGAATAACCATCATCAAAATTCTGAGAGTAGGAGCAAGGGTCATATTGGAAATTAACCACGGTTGAATAATTCATCAGGAACCTTCTCTTCTCCCTCATGATCTTCCTCCACAATGTTCTCAAGCTTGGCTTCTTCTTCTTCAATTTTGTCACTAAATCATTGCCACACAAAATGGGAATGTAGCAATTTCTCACAACACTAGACAAATTGATGGTGCTGTTGTTTCTAGTGCCTGCAACACAGTGGAACTTTTCAGGTTTCATGGTACATAGAAGAAAAGAACAGAGAACCTGGGAAACTCAGAACAGAGAACTTAGGACCTTGTTTGTTTTGTACAATGAGTCACAGCACCAACGAGAAAAGATGAAGATAAAGACTGTGGGGGTGGAGTTAATGCAATTTATATTCTTGCAACATTAAAAAGTTTATTTGGGCGTGTCAGAAACTGAAAGTTTTAATTTATGAGTTTGTTGAAATTGGTCTTTGGCTTTAATATTAAGATATGTAGTCACATGGGGCATGCTCTGTGCAGTAAGTTACATAGGAGAAAGCATTGGACTATTCCGTGGAATAAAATTTGGACTAAAGTATTCTTTTCTTAATCTTATAATTTTACTGTTAACATTAGTTTGGTCAAAATAAAAATTTCACCTCAATTTAATCTTTAATACTTTGTATTTTGATATTAATTTAATTTTTTAAAAAATTATTAAATTAGTTATAATATTTTAAATGTTTACACTAATTTAATCCTGTACCGAAGGGGTACAATTGGATTCAGGAGCTGCTCTGTGGGTTCGGGATCGCCGGGACGGGTATCTGTAAGGACTCCAACGCTCAAGTCAGTCAAGGTTCGAAGCAATAGGGGAATCAAAGGGGAAAATAGGTTATGGTCGTACCTGATGTGCTGCTTAGGTTTAAATACCTGAGTGGTGACCGTGAATTTTGCTATTCCGGGATCTTTCCATTAAGTTGGCCTCTGAGGATTGTGCAGCGTTACTACCTGGAGGGAGGATATCACGGGGCGAGAATCTCGCCTCTGAGAATCGTGGAGCGCTGCTCCCTAAAGGGAGGATATCACAGGGCGAGAATCTCTCCTCCGAGGATCGTGGGTGGGGTGATAAATCGGGTCAGGTTGATCCACGAACCTTCGGATTTAGGTTCCGAGATGGGCCTTAATGGCCTAGTCTATAACAGGAGCCCCCAACTCAGAGTGCGGAGTGAAGCTCCGTGGTCCGAGTTAGATACATGTTTGTCATCTCGAATTTGTTCCATGGAAGAGGGTTCCGTGGTGTTAGAGACGTATGATAATATGCATTTGTTCCGTGGAAGCTTATGTGTTTTTTGATTTTGTGCCTCTCGATTTTTTTTTGGTACCGGGATTATGACTTGGTTATTTTATTGTTCTCGATTTTGGTTACCGAGCTTATGACTTGGTTATTTTATTGCTCTCGTTTTGGGTTACTGGGCTAAAGTAATTTTTCTTTCTGCGGATTGTTGTCGACGCTCGAGTGATCGGTTTGGGGGAATTATTTCTTTACCGCTTTTTCGGTAATTTTTCTAACGCTTGACAATGAAAAGTATTGGTGCTTAACCGTGAAAAGTATTGAGAATCCTGCATTTATTGTTTCATAGTGTGACTTTGTGGCCTTAACATTAGTGCAATCATGGTAAAAAAATAAAGATAAAAGTCAAATACAGGGAGACATATCCCCTTGGGGTAATTGTTTTCCTGGAGAAACTCAAGAGATCTTCCTAGGGGAAACAGTCACATACAGGGAGATACCCACCTGGGGTTACTTTTTCCTTGAAGAAACTCATGAGATCTTCCTCGGACCTTCTCCCCCATCTCGGGCTCCATCTCAGGAAGGTTCACTTCTTATGGCCTGCATACCTTCTTCTTGGTATAAGTATTCCTCGGCCCGCTCTTGAATCTCTATCAAACTCCTCGGAGGTCTTTTAGACAAATTCTTCACAAATGGGCTAACCTTTTTGAGCCCATTCGTGAGGCCCATTAGTACTGCCTGTGGTTGCAAATCTTCTACCTGGGTGCATTCTTGGTAGAAGCGGTCCAGGTATTGACGGAGCGACTCGTCTCCTCTTTGTATTACTCCTAAGAGGCTTATTGTCATCTTAGGTTTTGTCCTCCGTGTGGTAAAGTTAGCCAGAAAATGCTCTGCTAGATCGTCAAAGGATTGGATGCACTTGGGTGAGAGTGCATTAAACCACACTAAAGCTCCTTTCTTCAGAGTGACCGGGAACGATTTGCATTGCATGGAGTCTAAGGCTCCGTCCAACACCATCTTGTGACCAAAAGCATCTAAGTGATGCTGAGGGTCTATGGTCCCATCATACGGTTCCATGTTCGTAGGAGGACGGAAATCGTGTGCGGGCATCGTGTCGAGAATTTCATCTGCGAAAGGGTGGTTCTCCTTCCCTTTCACATCACCCCGGTGCTTGCTTTTTCATCATTGTGGGTGTTTACTTCCGTGGACACCTTGTACACGGATTCTTGTGCTTCTTCATTTGTCAATGATTGACTTCGTCCATCACTACAGTTAAGACCATCGATGTGGCGCTCCCTCTCGCGAGCCTCTTGTATGATCTGTTTGTGTTTCTGCTCTGCGTCCTTCTTGGCTTTCTCAGCTACAACGCGAATTTCTCTTAGGTTCTTCCTCTCCTCTTCTGCTTGTGTTAGTTGTAGTAGAGCCGCTTCCAGTCGTGCTATCTTACCACATCAGCAAGGTCTGGGGGATGGGGCAGATCACTGTCGATAGGTGGGTCTTGTGGTTGGCTGGGCGGTGAGGGTGGGATTTGTTCAGGGAGAGGTAAGGGTGCTGTTGGCTTGGGAGAAGGTGGAGGTAGTTGGGAAGGTGGACCATGGATTCCTATGGATATTAATCTGTGGGTCTCCCTGGATGTTGGGACACAAGATGTTTTTCTAGTGTGTTTGGGTGGCATGGTGGTAGAGATTCTTCAGGGTCCAAAAAAGGTGTGGGATGCCGTAAAAAGTTTCCACAGACGGCGCCAATGTACCGAAGGGGTACAATTTGGATCCTGAAGCTCCTCTGTGGGTTAAGGGTCATCGGGAAGGGTACCTGCAAGGACTCCGACGCTCAAGTCAGTGAAAGTTTGAAGCAATAGGGGAATCAAATAGGGAAATGGGTTATGGGCGTACATGATGTGCTGCTTAGGTTTAAATCCCTAAGTGGTGGCCGTGAATTCCGCTATCCCGGGAATCTTTCCATTTAGTTGGCCTCCGAGGATCGTGGAGCGTTACTCCGTGGAGGGAGGATATCACGGGGCGAGAATCTCGCCTCTGAGAATCATGGAGCGTTGCTCCCTAAAGGGAGGATATTACAGGGCAAGAATCTCTCCTCCGAGGATCGTGAGCGGGGTGATAAATCGGGTCAAGTTGATCCACGGACCTTCGGATTTAGGTTCCAAGATGGGTCTTAATGACCCAGTATATAACAAATCCTATACTGAGAGTTTTGACGTCAAATATTTCGTTTTATCAAATCATTAATATAAAATTAAATTGATATATAACTCAATGCATTAGGATTAGATTGATGTAACGAAAAATGTAAAGAGAGTAAAGAGATATTTTACTTTAAAAATTCATTTACCTATAAACAAATTGATGTTTCAAACAGTAAGTTCAATCTTGTGTATTTTAATGTGTCAGTAGATACAACATATTTTCTCGAGATAGCGTTTTGAATTTTCATATCCTTGGAGAGTCCCAATGAAAAGACAATCCAGAAAATAAGCAACAAGTTGAGGATTTTTACTTTTTGGGTGGGCTATTTAGTATTTGCCACTATTATTTGAAGTCTTAGCTCTAATCTCAATAAATAATTCTTTTTCGGCCTAAATTATGAGTTTCATTACCTAATTTGACTTGACCCAAGTATTACTTAAAGTTAATAAATATTAAACATGAACCAATTAAACATTGGTCTTAATAAATAATTATAGATATATAAAAAAACATAATGTTATTTATTTTTATACTATTAAATGTATCTCCACATTAATACTTTCTTAAATAAACATATCTAAAATTTAATCACTTTACGCATTGGTTTCATTTATTTATTTATCTAATAAAAGCTATATATTTAAAATTGTCCACATGGTAAAAAAAATTCACAAATTAATAATTCTATGGGAATTGGAACAGAAAGAAGGAAGTAATTTATGTCATGAGATTGGAAGATTTTTGATTGGGGTGAGTGTCTTTCATTTTTTGAAAAATGTTAAAATAAATACTTAAAATTTAATTTTAAAATATTAGTTATTTTATTCTTTATTAGGGCTGTTTGGAAAAAAAAACATTAAACCAAACTAAACCTTTAATACTTTTTATGCATATTTTTAATTAAAATATTTTTCTTAAAAATAATTTAATCAGCTCCTTTCTTTTGGGTCTTTAATCAACCAGATTGCAAATTTTGTTCTCTTCATAAAACGGACTCTTGTATTTTTTGGGTCTATTAGAGTTCCCTTTTTCTTTTTATGTAGCCCCTTTTTGACAAAAATAAAACGGATTGCTTTCGGCTAAGAAACGGGCCTTTCAAGTTGTAACGAACCCATTAGGTAATAGATATAGACTGTAGTAATAAATTGATAATATTACTTTGATGAAAAACATTACAATAAAAAAGTTTTCACCAAAAAATAAAAGGCAATAGAAACAAGTATATATAATCAGAAATATATGAATGTATGTAAGCATAATTTACAGGACTGAACCTTTTTACTCACGTTTATAATAATATGTTAACAATATATATATATATATATATATATATAAAACTTAAATACAAGCATTGGGGCACCAGCTGCTATTACATTGTCTTGCGGTGATGTTTCACATTGCACCTACATATATTTTGATTATATGGTATATATCCACATGTAGTTCTGAAGGCCTTGTGTGGCTGCCTCTTCAGTTCATCACTGAAGTGAAACCATAAACTGATTCAGTATAATACATATATTGGACATCAACAAAATCATATATGAACAAAATTATATGACAATCCCTCCCACTAATAGCAAAGTCTACTAGGGTGCAAGCTCACCTCATGGAGACAATGTTGACGAACAATTGTGTGATTTACTGTACTCACCAAAACCTCACATGATAGTCTTGCCTGCTTGGGTATTATCACATTGCAAGATAGAGTTCATTATAGGGAGAGAAAAAAAGTGAGTCCAAAAGGACAAATTAAACCACATTTAAGTTTAATTGCTATGCAATCTGCTTTGAGTCATTTAATCAAATCTTCTTGTGTAAACAAAATTGATTGACTTTTTTTTTCACATTAATTGTGAGAAAATTTAATTAAACGATAATGTAAAAGATTTTTACACTATACATTATCGATGCATGTAAATTAAATTGAAATAATGTAAATTTCTTTCTTCCAACTTATTTTATGACATTTTTTTCTTATTTATGAAAAATTAATTTTTTTAGTTAAAAAAAAAAGGAATAAGCAAGTAGATTAAAAGTTGTGTTATTTGAACTTATTTTATGTTAAATACTATATTGACTCATACATCATCCACCGTTAAAAAAGATGTCAATGAGATCTATATTCCATTAAATCTCATCCATTAGTAAATAATGAGTGAATTGATATGATATCTCCTTCAAGAAGAATACAAATAATATTTCTCACAATTAATGTAATTTAGTACTCCCTTTGCCCCAAATTATCTCTCACTTCAACCAATTTGGCTTATCTCAAATTATCTCATTTTAACTGAGTTTTCAGTTATGTCCCAATTTTTTTTTTTTAGAGAATGATAATAACGTTATACTAAAATTAAATAAAGTTAATTTAATAAAATTATTCTTTAAATTAATCTTAATTATAAACATTTTAATACTTATGTATTTAATCAAAACGATACATAATTTGAGACGAAGTGAAAACTGGTAGCAGTACCTTGATGGGGACTTGAAAGAATACAAGGCCCAATTTGCCCCTAACCTCACTAACAGTATCAAAGGGAACCGCACCGTTAGCCAGGTCCTCCAGGAACAGCACCATCTCAGGCACCACCCCAATCCCCTCAAATTCCACGTCAGCTTCCACGTAGGACGACCCCCTCGCCCTCACGTGCCCACGCTCCGCCCTGACGTGACCCAGGCTCTTCCCTCTGTACCCGACCGCCACGTCAACCTCTCCCAGGTCCAAGGAGTACACGTCAGCGTTGCGC
Organism: Nissolia schottii; assembly: GCA_003254905.1. NCBI lineage: Eukaryota > Viridiplantae > Streptophyta > Magnoliopsida > Fabales > Fabaceae > Nissolia > Nissolia schottii. Next base: position 1,940,411 of record QANU01095819.1, on the reverse strand, counting down.
ACGCTCATCGTGAGAAGCATGAAGATGTCTACAGTGATTCGCGGCACAGGGTGCACCTTGACACGCTTCAGCTTCAGCCGCACGATCTTGAGATCCGGATCTGACGGCCAGAATATGTACCCGGTTGTGAGGAAGAGGAGGAGGCCCACAGTGCACGCGACGCGGCCACGGTGGGTAAAAACGACGTCGTTTTGATGCTGACGGAGTTGTGGTAAGAGATAGGTGTAGCGTGAAGCTTTTGAGAGTGCCATTAGCATCACTCTTTTTTCTAAAGAACTTGAACAATGTGTACTTTATTATACTAATTGCAGTTTATGTATGAATTATGGAGAATGAAAATGTGGTATGTAACATGATAGATGTTTGGGTTTTTGTTTGGGTTGGGAAATTGTGGTGGAGTTTCCTACTTTGTGTGTACATTTCATATTTAATTTTTTCTCTTTGTTCTTTGGTTAAGATTTCCTTTCAAGTCATCAACTTTTCTTGTGCTTAAAGTACAAGCTATAATGGACGTGGAGCTTTCAATCTATTTTTACATGTCTAAATCAAAATTGGTTTGAGAATGTAGTAATAATATCTTGCATAATGGAACATTAAAGATATGGTAAATGTTCTCAATTTACATGGTATGATTTTAAGATAATTATACTCATAAAAGTGTGGAATCTATAGTAAACTCGCTGTAATAAATTACATACTTTTATAAATGTGATTGTTTTGAAGTTGTCTTAAATATTTTATCGTCTTATCATTTTTCATATTAATTGAAGGATTTTATTAATAAACACTTGTAAGACACTTGTTAAGGATTTAATAAAAAAAATTCTCATTGAAAGGATAAAAATGTTGACATTTCAATGTATTGAACGCAATAAAAACTTCAAAAAAAAAAAAATCATTATTGAATGCCTAGCAAGTTTCTTAGATTTTCCTTTGGCTAAATAAGTACCCATAATTGATGAGAGACTCAACAGTGAGTTTGAATGAACTGTGATACTTAATTTCAGGTTCATTTGTAGTTTTTTTCTTCAGTATTCAAACATATATAGCTGCATGTTAGCAGTTCTTAGGCCTCGTAACATCCAATCGATATTTGCTTAAGAGACTGTTTTTCAATGGAAAACATAATACCACGAAAGATGAATGATTGAATACATCAAATCAATCCTTACGTTGAGAACTACTTTCAACTATAACTAACAGTCAACGCTAAACAAAAACTACCAGTCTTTTTTTGCCTTGGTCTTTGCCAAGTTCTTAATGAAAAATTTAGCAAATATTTTCTTTGATCTAGAATATATACTCTCTTTCAGCCTAAAATTGTCTTTCTTTTCTGTAAACTTTTTCAGAAAAAATTTCAACCTGGCAGTATGGCAAGGCCTGGGAATAAGATCATTCAAGCCAAGCTGGTGGGTATGTCTCACCTTATTGTTCTTTCCCCCTTCCACATTTTCCTTGTTCCTAAGCTTGAAATTTTATGACTTCTATAATTACACAAAACTCCATTACTTATTTCAATATCAATTATATGAGCATATTGTTTATTAGTATGAACTAGAAACAGAACAAGATCAATATGGCAGGATCAATTAAGTAATTGAGCTACAAGAATTTGTTGTTGTAATTTGACCAACTTTTCAATCTGAAGTAGACCATGTAAATTATTGATGTGCTTTGTTCATAAAACAGGCATAAAATTACTCTTTCAAATTTGCAATTATTTGGCTCAATTTTATGTAAAAGATATGCTTATTAAGAACGGGCTTACCCTTCTGTAGGTACTTCTTGGAGACATGGGAACTGGAAAAACCAGTTTAGCATTAAGATTTGTAAAAGGCCAATTCTTCCAAAACCAGGTTACTTACCTAAAACCTCCATTTGATTTCAATAATCAAAAGTTCCTATCTACTTTCTTATAACCAATGAGTCTGCATACAGGAACCAACAATTGGAGCTGCATTTTTCACTCAAATACTGTCGCTATCCGAGGCGAACGTGAAGTTTGACATATGGGATACGGCAGGACAGGAAAGGTATCACAGTCTGGCTCCTATGTACTACCGTGGTGCAGCAGCAGCAATTGTTGTATATGACATCTCCAGCATTGTGAGTATATCCTGCTAATTTGTTAAATTTGAAACAGAGCAATTCCTATAAACTATACAACTTTCGGCATTTAATGCAATGTTTTTGATATTTTGGACCAAGTGCCTGATGTACAAAAAGTTTAAAGTCGATAATCTAAATTAACATGTCACTCGAGAGATTGCAGAAATCGGTATAGAACTAGAAATATTCTGTTTCCTACTGTTCTTTCTGTTGCAAGTAGCAAAATTAAGATTGCCTATTCATTATAATTTAAAAGAGATTTATTATGCCGACATAACTATATGTGTGTTGATTTAGTCATGAGTAACATATACTTGCAAAAAGAATTGATTTTCCCATAATTTTTCACTTCTTTAAGATCTCATGAATGTTGAAACTTTTTCTAACCGCTATGATCTCATCTTCTATTTCAGGATACATTTGTTCGAGCCAAAAAATGGGTTCAGGAATTGCAAAGACACGGTAATTCCTCATTAAACACTGCAAACAAATAAAATTTCTGCGTTGGCTTTGTCTACCAATTAGTATAGAAACTGATTCAGTCAGAGTTTTCATGAGTTGATCAAGTGCATCAATATTAATCAGCAATAACTGAGTAGATATTGCTGCAATTCAAATTTGTGTTTGAACAAGTTAGAATTAAAGCCAAGCCACTCTCCAAAATCACCTATTCATAAGTCATTTACTTGCTTGAGTCTCTTTGGAATAAATAACAAGTCTCACTAAGGTAACCGACCATAACCCCTTTTTTGTAGGAAGTCAAAAGTTGGTGATGGCATTAGTAGCAAACAAATCTGACTTGGAGCCAAAAAGAGAGGTTGGAACTGAGGTATTGTACTTTGATATCATCTTCACGACCATTTTCTTTCTTTCTTTCTTTCTGTTTCATTGGAATAGAAAAATGAAGATTGTATGAATGGTAATTACGTGGGGGTAATCCCATTACTTAACTTGCAAGCAACCTTTTTGTCAATTCTAATTTCTCACCCATTTTTTCTTCTCCATTGAAAAACACATCAAAATTAAATTAGTATCTTATGAAGATGCAGCTTATTCCATACGATTACGTTAGCTATTTGTAAGTGCTTCTTTATTTTTCAATTGAACTATTTCAGGAAGGAGAGCAATTTGCTCAAGAGAATGGAATGTTCTTCATGGAAACATCTGCAAAGACTGCTGAGAACATCAATGAGCTTTTCTATGAAATAGGTACGTGCATCTTCAAGTCAAAGCTCTTAGGCCTATTCTATTATTCTCCTCAAATGGTCAAGTTTGGTATGGACTGAAAATGAGTTGAGAATTTCATGGATCAAATTCCAGTACAATTTTACTAATACAACTCATCCATGAACTTTTCACTGCATTTTTGACCTGTATATCTCATTGAGCATGGGAGTTTGATTGAGAAAATAAAACAACTGTATTAAATGTTTGCTATGTCTAATAAATGCAGCAAAGAGACTAGCAAGAGCTTTTCCACCAAAGCCTACTGGAATAAATTTGAACAACGAAATACAAAATAGAGGGCGAAAATTCTTCTGTTGCTCGGCATGACATCCTTAAGCAATCGAGTCACAGAATAACGATTGGTATCAATTGTAATGCATGAGCTACCAAATGACCACAACTCTTCCCCTCTAATTTACAAATTGATCTGGAGTCATGCTCATGCACCATTCTTTCATGTTGCATGAAGTTTTCTTTGTAAAGAAGTTCACATGTAACGAAAAGCTCATCCACTAGTTATCAATTACATAATCTACTAATAAAATTTATCCACGAACTTTTGCCCTGTTTTTACCTCAATAGCAATTAGAGAAATGACTACAAGAACTTAAAAGTGTGAGGAGACTCACATTAACTACAAACATAAGTGAAGGCAAAAAGCATGAGGTATAACAAAATATGCACACTTCATGCCAACGGAATCAAGCAATTCAACTTCCATATTCTGCAATTATATGAAAACTCAATCACAGTTTATTTTAAACTATCAGGATTCAACCCCAATCAAGAGATCTCAACATTATATAACACAACCAATGAACAAATACTTTACCCAGAAAAACTATAAAAAAAATGCAGAAACCAATCCTCAGGATGAGCTCTGGCCTAACTTCTGCGATATCGACCTTAATTCACTGTACATTTTGGAACACTCGAGAGAAAAATCTGACATAGCCCTAAAGAGCTCTGGCATGCGGTTCTTGAGGCTTGCCAAAGACTTTTGTCTCACTTGGACGCACTGCCTTGCATAGGCTTCTTCCTCTTCCTCCAGCCTCTTCTTAACTAGTTCAACCATAAATTGCTTCTCTGCAACAAGTTCGTCAGGGCCATTACCACCGTCTGCATTATCTGGATCAAGGTCATCTGGAATTTTCTTTTGCATATACTTGTGATACCAATCTTCGAATTGCCGGGTTTTCCGAGAAAGCTCCTTCCGTGTATCCTCACATTTTTTCTTCAAAACCATCTCTTCTTCTTGCTGGGTATAAAGGGTATCCATCAGAGCAGCAAAGTTGCCAATAGCTGTCTTAGCAAGCTCATCAGGAAGTTTCTCCAGGCGGTCATGCCATGCATGCAGAAGCCCTTGGATGGGCGGACTTCTAACTCTTGGGGGAGAAGAAACCTTTTCCTTCAGACTGCTCTCAATAGGGATAAGATTCAATTTCAACCATTCGTTTAGGGCCTTTATGTATCTCTTTTGACTGTTGACTAGTGTCTCAAATTGTGAACGCCACTGTTGCGCAACAAGTGATAACTGGTATGTTCGGTCATGATGGTGTTCGCTTGTTTCCTTTGGAGATTGGGAAATGTCCAACGATCTCAGCAACATCACGGTATTTGATTGCTTCTCATGGTGAGACAGCATGGTTTTCCACATAGTGGCCATCCTACAGTCCATCAAAAAACAATCAATATCTCCAAGGTTAAAAGACTAGCAATCTATGATTATTTTTCTACATAACTCACCCATCAACAAGCTGAACAAGTCTTGGATACAACTGTTCATCACGCAAACGGTTAATCTCTGAGACTGTAGAATCCATGGATTGCATATCTACAATGTATCTTGTATGCAAATGGCTGACTGCAGCTTTTGATTTCTCCAATGCATCAGAGTTGGTACCTCTTTTCTTTAGCTTGTTAAGTGTGGCAACCTTTTTTTGGTACTCAAGTTTCATTAGTTCACCAGCCTGTAAAACAATTGAGCAGCAAAACTCAGAACATAACAGGAAATATGTGTGGGTTCAGCCCAGAACTACGCAAAGATAAACAGGTAGAAAAAAAGATAAGCAGTCAAGAAAGTTGTTAAAATATATATTATATATATACAATTTACGTGGATTGGTGGATATACTTGGAGCCGCATGACTATGTAAGCAAATTCTTAAAAATTTAAATATGAAAAGAAGGCGAGTGAAACTCCTAGGAGTCTAATCTATGGCATAACACTTGGGTAAGTGTCAACTTACCTTAACTTCATCATAAAGTTTCTTTTCCCACGCTAGCAACTTGTCCAAGACAGTAGCATGAGTTTCATGCTCGTCTGAGTCAGAATCATCCTTCCCATCATCCAGATTAGGTATTCCTTTAAAGGATCGATTCCATGTAATAACTCGCATGACCCTAGCTGAGTGATCAATGTGCCCTGCAAAGGAAGAACAATCAAAATTACAATTCGACATGAACGATATATGCAATGACAAAATAAATACAACTGATATGCAGTTTTTCTACTAGCTGAGCATAGTTACTCAATATTTTTAGGCTCTAGCTCTACAACGCTAACAATTACTCTTGAAACAATGGAGATTTCAATTCCCCATATAGAAGCAAAGCCATCATATACTAAAAGGAGTAATTACCTCTATTATCAGCAAAATTGGAGTGATAGTGGAGCCGTGTGGCCTCGAGCATCTTTGTGACCTCATGAGCACTCTCCGAAGCCTTGAGGAAGTGGTCATCAAGATCAGCAAATATCAGCAGCAAATTCCCCTCAGTGGGACCCTGTGCCTGCTGCTTGGCCTTCATCACCGGTGTCTCCACCACCACCTCCTCCTCCGCCACAGGCTCAGGCTCTTCAGCCACCACTTCCTCCTCCTCATCATCATCCCTCTCACTCCTCAAAACATCTTCCACAACAGCCTCCTCATCCTCCACCACCTTATTCCGCTTCTCTTCAAACAGCTTCCTCTGAATCTCCTCCTCATTCTCCAAGTGATGATGCTGTTGGTGCCCTTCTTCATCCACATTCAAGCTCGTCCCAGGAATGTTCTCCATCGATGGAAAGAAGTAATCCCCCCAAGGATAGCTCTGCTGGGGCTGTGACATGGCATGATGATTCACATGATCACTCACATTTGCTTGATGCTGCTGCTGCTGTTGTGGTTGGTGTCGTTGTTTCAATGGAGGAGGAGGAGGAGTCTCTTCTTCCTCCACCCTTTTCCCACTTGAACTTCTGTTGTTGCTTCTTCTTCTCCTCAAAGACCCTTCATTCTCTTCCTCTTCTTCCTCCATGATGGGCTTGGGCTTGGGCTTGTCCTCGGGCTTCGGGATCTTCATCTCGGGCATGCTGGCGGCGCGCTGGAGGGGAGGGCCGGGGGAGAAGTTGGGCAGAGGGGGTGGCGGCAGAGGGATCTCGAAATGTTGAGGCGGCGGCGGCGCTGTGAGGGAGGGGCTGCTTCCGCCGTGGGGGAGGCCGGTTGAGGAGGCCAGCTGGGGGTTCTCAACCTCGCCGTGGGCGAAGTCGCTGAGGGCGGCGCCGGCGCTCTTGAGGGTGGTGGCGTAGTTGGAGTGGGCGGCGGCGAAGACGTTGCGGGCGGCGACGCCCTCCTTCATAAAGTGCTTCCGCTCCTTGCAACGCGCCACCGCCTCCTCGTTCTCGATCTTCGATTGGTTGCAACCCATCTCCTCAATTATCCCAAAGCTTGAAGCTTTACTGGATTAGGATCATGAAGGATCCAGAGCAATTATCTGGGTAGAGTCTTACAGAAACAGAAGAGAAAGTTGCGATTTTTATTAGAATTCGAAATATAAAAATTTGATTTTTTTTTTCTGGGGAAGAAAGAAGACTGAAAAAGAAGTCAGGTTAGTGAGAGAGTGAAGTGAAAATGAAAAATGAGAAAATGAGTTTAGTGAGAGAGAGAATTGAAATGGGAATAATTGAGTGACAGGTAGTAAAGTAGCAGGGAAATGTGACTGGAGACAAGAAGAGAGAGTCAAGGAAGCATGAGAAATGAAAAGGAGAGAAAGGCTAATTAGTCTTTTTATGCTTTTTAGTATTAGTTTATGGACTGGAGTTGTATCAAATTCTTTTAGGTTCATTATAATTAAATTATATTTAAAATAAATGATAAGTATACGCTCTTTTTTTTTAAAAAAAAAGTTTGTACATGTTTTAAGTAGAGAATTGATTAAAATAAACACAATAAGAATTGATAAAAATAAACACAATAAACTAAGTTTTATGTTTTATCCTTGAGGTAAGGTTTATCCTTTGTTTATTTGTATGAGTAATGCTGGCAGGACACTAGTACTGCACTGGTAAGAGAAACACAGAAGACTTGGGATTAGGGATTAGAGATTAGAGTAATTAATTAACGGGGATTCACAAAATCAGTACGACAATCAAGCAATGCGGATGAAGATAATTTCCTTTTCCGTTTATATGTCCCGGTTTTTTTACTTATTCATGTTTTTTTCTTCGGTAATGTAATTTTTTTGGGTAATGTATTTTATTCATGTTTGAATATGCAAGTATATAAATCCTATCAGAAAAAAAAATAATCTATATATGAAGGTAATCCGAATGGTATTTACTTTACTTGAATACTTACTAATAAAATCATTGGAAGAAAAAAAATCAGAAAAGGTTAAGTAATATTCTGGTGATAAAAGAATAGTAACAATCATAATAATAGTGTTATGCTTGAGCTTGAGACATAGCACTATAAAAACGCAGCAAAATAAACGACTTAGAAAGCATTTTTACTTGAGTACAAGAGAAAAAAGTAGTCTACATTTCTACTTTTGCATGTGGTTACTGGTTTGGACCTCAATGTGGGGAATTTTGAAATCACATGGTTCCTTTTCATCAATTTTACATGATTAAGGATATTCATCAAATTTTATTTTTAAAAGGGTGAAAAATTTAAAAATTGGATCCTCTCTTCCATTTAATTTTAAAAAAAATTAGAGTCTGAACTCAAAATTCTCTTTTTTGACTTCTGAGAAAAAAAAATCAAATCAAGGGTCCAGTACGCGTGGGCGACTCGTGCCTGAGTGATAGTTATACACAAAAAAATATTAAAATGGTGGTACTAGATAAAATAATGGATTATTCAAAATATTAAATACCTGAATCTTTGTCGTTGTCATCATCTTCAATGTTGTTACTTTCATTTTCGTTCCAACTCTCATTGTCATCTTCGAACAGATCATCCCCTAATGTGTGAGGTTCATTAGATTGTTGGTTGGTTGGATATGAACTTGGACCAACTTGATCAACATTGTGAAATCAACCCATTATAGAAAGATTGTGGAGAGTTATATGATTTTCTCCACTCTCTTTTGAAAATAAAGCACATTATATATATCCGCAAATGACATAAATGGCTAAATAACAACTAATTCTAGATCATAATTAGGTATAAATTTCAGACCTTCACTATTAGACTTTGCCATTGAACTATTATAGTAAACAAAAGCAGAAAATTTTTCACTCCTCATTTTTTCTTCTCATTTTCTCTTCACAATTACTCCACAAACCTTTTCTACACACTCTCTCAAACAAAAAACAAATGAATAACAAGAAAGAATGATAGTGAATGGGACGAATTTATTTTGGTTTGCGACGAATAGCAAATGAATGAGTCTGAGTATTTATAAAGAAAAACTTAGCATAATTAATTATTTTTTTTTAGAAATCAAAATAGTAAAATTTGACTTTAGAATGTTAAATCATGTCAGTCATAAGATATGAGTTATCAATCACGTCAATCTAAAATCAAAATCAGAATCCAACCTCAAAATATCAAATCATGCGGCAATTGAATTTTTATTTATTTATTTCAGAAATGAGATTTAAAAAATCCGACTTCTAAACAGATTCACACATAAATAAATTTTGTAATTCTGCTCTAATCAGACAATATATACAATTTTGACTCATACATAATTGAATAACCCCCCCGAATGTCACCATCACTGGTCAGAAAGGAGAATTGGAAACAAAATGCACTAATTTTATTAATTTTTAAAATATTCCGAGCTTTCCAACACTTACTGCCTAGAAGACTTAAAATTTAACCTTTTCAATAAATTTATTTTCATTTATTAGTTTTTTTAAGACAAAAACCTTTTACTAATGAAAGATACATTTTTATTGCACTGTTCATATAAATGGTGTCTTTTTTATTTCTTTAATTCATATCTTCAAAAGAATAATAATTAAGATTCTGTCATGGTTGACATCAGCTGTGCCTGACATGGGACTTTTGTCCGCTGTCCAGCAAAATTTTTTTTCTTCTTTTTTTGACGTGCACTGTCCTACACTCACCATAAAAGTTTGTTAGATTTGTTTTAAGTAATTTTAATAATTATAAAAATATTATAAAAATAAAATAACATTTTCGCATTATTAGTAAAAATTTCAAAATATATTATCTAAAAAAACGAATTTAAACACCTCTTACTTGTTTACAATTTACACGATACAGTCTCAATATTACAAGAGAAATAACAAAATGTGTAAGCTGTTCTCAATTCGTAAACATGTATACAAAATTTTCACTAAGGAAATTTAAGTTGATTGCTAGTCTGGTTATGACAAATACCAACATTCATATCAAGGTATCCAAAAAATGGACTTGATGATACTAATAAACATAATATTGGTAGGAGATTTTACTTCAAAGTTTTATACCCGAGTAACTGAGGCTTCATGTTTCGGTCTGCAGTACTTGATCTGCCAAATCTCAACATCATGTCCTCTTTCATATTCTCGAACATACTGTGGAATTTGAGACAAGTCCATCAGCTTCCCCATAAAATTAGTCATGCTTACCGACTCGAGCCTTTCAATTTCTGCAATAAATTATAGTATGCAGCATCAAGCATTCCATATAATGAGCAATTACGTGAAATTAATACACAAACAAACCAAACAATATTTTGATTCCACTATGAGCTTTACCATCCTCATCCTTAAAATATCTTCGAAAATGTGAATATCCATTTGCAACTACGTCGAGGTTAGAAAGACTGAAGTTGTAGCGTTTTTCCAGTGCCATGTATAACACCTAGAAATCAATGGAGTAAATGAAACAAGTGCTATTCAATAAGTGATTCACAGGAGGGACTCAAAAACACACCATTCATGAGGCATACTCCACAATCATCAGAGTGTATGTTGTTGATGCAAATTGAAACCCTAAAAATGTGAAATCTCTTTGCTTAACATGTACCTTCGTTGAGCCCCTTGACATTAATCTCTCTAATGTACTGAAAAATGCATCAGTTAGGTCATCACTATAGATAACATCAGCAGCCACAAGCAAAGCAGCATTCTCTGCATCTTCGATCTCGCTGGATGTCCAAGAATACCTGGATGATGAAATAAAGCGATTCTGATGTGCATTTTGATGTTTAATTTGTAGAAAAGTATAAAGTAGTTATGCTCATACCAAGAAATTCTGAACCATAGGACAGATTACCAACTACCCTGTTGAAAAAGAAAGAAGCAATAGTTTCTTGGAGAGATTATTGATCAAAAGGAAAAGAAAATGAACCTTACCCTCGTGTACAAGGAACCTCTCCCATTCTTGCTTTAGGAGGCCAGTTATTGAACCAATCAAGTTCTCGAACATGAATTGTGGCTTGACAATTCAATAGTCCAAAATTAAGCTGAACATTCTTCGCGCAGTTTTCAAGAATTTCATTGCCATGGTCTGACAAATAACTAAAAGCATCAGCCTTCTGTCAAAATAATCAAACATGACAAGTTTCTCAAAATTGTACTCTAATCCCCATTTGTAAGGTATATGAGAAATTGAGAATATAAACTTCCACTTAGATGAAATAACAAAGGTGCTGAGTGTGGTGGCCGCACTTAAATGATCAGAGCCTCAAACAAACCACAGGCATTCAAATTGAAATTGGCAGGTCTATCCAAAAACATCAAATCCCCCCCCCCCCCTTTTTTCTTTCTAATTAATTAGTTTGACACAAGCCACATTCATCACTAAATAAACATGACAGTATACATAATACCCTTCATGATAAGGAACCAATGTCACTGAACTTATTATTCCTTAAAATTTTTGGTCCTCTATTGGTGTGATGGACTTTGAATACTAAACAGACCTTTAACCTATAGTTTTATAAACTAAAACTTTTATTTAACATGTAGAGTTGTAGGCTAAATGCCAGCAAATATACTAATGGTATTTCTTTTCTTCAGAGATATAAAATAGACACCCAGTCTTGTTTTATTCCTTACATGAAACACTCAAGATTGATCAACACAATAGGAGTTAGGTCAAATTCCCATAGGCATTTCAAATGATCAGCTAATACGGCCGAAAAGAAACGAAGGAAATAAACAATATACCAGTAACCAGTAAGGCAAACTTGCATACATGCATTAACAAAAGAAGGCACCGCACCTGTTAGGAACACTATATTCGCAATCTGTGCAAGTAATAAACCCACCAAGCCTGGTAAAGCAGTTGAAAACTCAACCATAAACATAAATGTTCTTTCAATATTGACAAAATAAATTCTTTACATAACAAAATGTTCTTTCAAATTGACAGTTATGATAATTCCTCTTCATATCTATCTATAAGTGCCTCAAACTATAAGGTAAGAAAATCTTGTAATTTAAATATAAAGGAAAACTAGTAGTCAAAAGTACCAGTTCCGGCACCAAGTTCTAATGCAGTAACTCCATGAAATTCAGATGAACATAACGCTTTATGCAATACAAAATCGGACAATACCAGCTCAGCTCTCCACACCTGAACGAAATCAAAGAGATGCATAAATGGCATTTGAAACCAGAAATGTTATCAACAAAATTGACTACTATATTACCTGGAGACCAACATTTGGAATAGATGATGTGATATTATGCTGGATTCTCACGCAACAGCCATCACATGATGATTCTGCATTTGCTTTAACAACAAACAGTTTAATTTACATAAGCATCAATGGCACAAATGTTATATAACCCTAAGAAAACGAGAATAACAACATACTGGTGCGCCTGGGAAGAAGAAGGTCACCATCTTCATCGAATTCCAGACTCCGAGTAGCAGCCGATTCATCTTCAGAAGCATTAGTGTGTGTGGTGCGAGCAACATCTAAACATATAAGGAAGAATGAAGATCCAAATTTTCAGAATTTCAGAAGTGATATGTTGCATGCATCTAGTGAAATTAGGTTTTACTTTTACCAGGTGGAAGTGGAAATGGAAGGAGACGAACGGTGAAACGGGAAATATGGGGCCCAGAGAGACCAGGTGGGCATCCAAGGTGGATCTCGCTCATAACATGCTCCTCTCCGCCGTATTCGTCTTCCGAAGACGGTGGTCGTTGTGGCGGAGCTGAAGACTCCATTCTGCTCCCAATGCCGTCGTCATTCCTCATAAAATCGCGTCCATTGAGCCGGCCCATTACAGATTTGGGCTATGATCATTATTTCAAAAAAGTCGGGGCGTACGGTTTAGCCCATTAGAATCTAATTGGGTCCGTCGAATTGGACATTGATTTAAAGAAAAAAAAAAACTAATATCTGAGCTAGAAGTTTACGGATGTATTTGGAGAGTTTAGTCGTGATTTTTAAATGTAAAATCTCTCGTCCTTTCAAAATCTTTCAACTCGTCCATAATTTATTGTACTATATATGTATTGTACTACAATTTACACATTTTAAATTTGTAATTAAGAGTTTATTCATACCAAAGTGTGAGTCATAAGGCATTAAAGTAAGAATTATATAACAATTTTAAGTGATTACTTGGCACTTTGAGCAGTCGTGTTGGTCACCATTTCTAATTTTGCCGGTGATCATTGATTGTGTATCATCAATTCTCTCAAAAGAGATTAAATTTATTAATATGTGAAATTGCATAATAATTTAAACACTCATAATCTTTTAGATTTCATTTTATATAAACTATGATAAATTGAATACAAGAAGAGGTTTTAAAGATATTCATTCATTGCATTTAGTACATGTTTTTAGATTGCAAGAAAAGCTCAAACCTCTCCAAATAGGAGGAGCAAACTACAGCAAAGAACAACCGCAACAGGATCCAGAAGTCAAAACCAAAACAAAACCCAAAGCCAAACTAGGTGCCAAAAAGGATATCACTGTTAACTATTTTAATATAATGTAACATTATCTATCACAAAGTTTAGAACCACGAGTGATTAAAATCCTAAGCATGTGAACATGAAACTAATTGACATGATTACAAAAGAGTCTGATGTTTGTTTGTTTATGTGCCTCTGAGAGATGCAAGACGAGCAGACAAGTCATCATAATCAGGTAGACTAGGATGAACATTCCCCGCTGCCCTCAACATCAATCCTGGTTCCATCGAATTCGATCTTCCTTTCAATGCCAATCCCTTGGAACTAGAATATGTTTGGTCTTCCGGAGGAAGAGATGTCCCTCTCACTAGTGGAGACTGTTTCTTGCTGTTGTAATTCATCATCAATAGCCCATCCATCCTCCTCTCGTGTTCTTCTTCATCCCATGAAGCACCGCAATTCATTGCTCTCTCTGATTTCATGTTGCCATCTGAAGAATCTACTTCAGATTTTGTGTCAAAGTAGCCGGGTGGCGGTTGGCGAGGCCTACTCCTCACCGATCTTGGTACCGGCTTTTTCGATTCTGTTGTTGTTGTTGTTATTGTCTTCTTCTTCGAATTGCTTTCGGATTCGTTGAATTTCTCCTTGAAATAAGGAGGAGGGACAAACCTATTTGAAAATGGCCTCTTGGGCTCTACTAGTTCATCCTCAGATACACTTCCTAGTGGAGTAGAAGCCTTTGTTCCTTCCCTGGATGATGAATTTGCTGTGCTTGTTTCGTCGTCATCGCTGCTCTGCAGCCTCCATGACCATGAGGCATCACTCATTCGACCCTTCCTTCCTAAAGATAGGGTTTCTCTTTCAATTTCTCTACTAGAGATGGAAACATCGTTGCTCTTGCGTTGTTTTTCTTCATCGCAATCGCTCAGTGGATCATTTTTGGTCTTCCCCTGCAATTAGTTACCACTCTTCACAATTAGTCATCATTTCAGAGGCAGACTCTGATACCATATTAAGAAATCTATGTCTTGCAAAAGTTTAAGCCGTTAAACAAAGATAATTGAATGACTCTTATATTTAACAGTTTGTCTTAAGCAATTTCAAAATGACTTTGTGAGATAAACTTACTTCGTGTAACGTGGGCAGTGTGTAGAGTCTTTCCTCCAAAGCCTTGCTATCCCATTTTATAGAGAACTCTTGTGCTAGATCGCGCAACAACTGAATCTTCATTTCTTTGGAAGGAGGATCTTGCTTCAACCTCTTAACAAACTGGAAAATTTAAGCACTTATTCAGGTAAGGTGGTGGAAAAACAAAGATATATTCAATAAAATCAGTAGTCCAAGTAAGTGCTACAATTAGTGGTCTCATAGGTTTACCTCTTTGCTTACATACTGTTCAAGAGAACTCCCAAATTTCTCTGTGAACAAAGTTCTGAGATCGCGCAGTTCCGGCAGATCGGAAAACCTTGCTGCAGCATACATCAATGAAGGTATAGCTTCCTTGCATTCATCAGGGCAATCCCTATATTTAAAACATCGTCATGATAATAGCAATGAGTGACAAAAAGTTAAGAACTTTTTTTTAGTGAAAAATGTGGGAAAATCATACTTTTGCTTATAAAGCTCTCGAACATGATCCAATACGCATCCAATGTACTTTGCAATGAGTTCATAGCAGGATGACATGTTTTGCTCCACCAGAAGCCCTTCAGCCTGATTCAAATTCAAAGAGCTTTAACATCTAAGTTGGCTTATAAGCCTAATACATATTTCTACATATGATGTAGCTTAATCTTAACAATTTGTAACAAATGCAAGATGTGGACTAATTAGGAAACTTTATGAAAATATTTTACATAACAATTAATGGAGAAGAATTACTCCTATATAATTCAGGCCAAGAACAGATTTGGGAGAAATAATCATGATGCAATGAAATGAGAATGTAACATTAAGGAAAAAAAATAATTACCCTTAAATATGCATTGTAGTCGAGGGCACTTCTAATAAGGTCTGCAATGTCGTTCTTCAGGAACTTCTCCACCGCGTTCCTCTTCTTCCTTATCGCCTCTAGCCTTGTCTTTGTCAGCTTCGCGCGCGTGTTGCTGCTTCCAAAACCAAAAACATCATAAACAACAGGCTCCAAAACAGAGAAGGAAAGAAAAAAAAAACAGAGGAAAAACAGAGAACCATTGTTTTTTTTTTTTTTGTTTTTTTACCATTTTAAATGTTTTTTCGGCTTCAAAAACCCGTCAAGCATTTTTTTTTTCTACCCAAAATCTTGCAGAGGTGAAATTGGAAAGGCAACAAAATTCTTAGAGGCTATTATGGTATGGAAGATAAATGGATAGGCTCAAAATCCACAAGGAAAGAAAAATGCGTGGTTGTCAAGCTGAAAATAGCTCCTTGATTACCAAGAAGGAAAACTCAGAGGATTAAAATGAAAAGAGAATTTGGCAACACAGAGAGAGATTGAGAATGAAATGGTCACTGGGGAATCTAGAAATTCGCAAGAAGAAGCTCTCTCAAATTCAAGATGAAGAAAAAAGAAAAAGAATGATGAATGAGAAAGAGGGGGTGATAGTTAGAGAGCAAGTAATTGCCACGTTTGAAGCTCCTCCAAAAAAAAGTTGTTGCTCACACAGATTCTTCAATTTAAGTTAGAGATTACGTACCAACCAAACAGCCTCTTTTGCTTTTTTGAGGCTTAAGATACACTGCGTATTTACGGTTTTATATATTTTTTATTATTTGTTATTAGTGTTTGTTGTGACGGTTAAAAATCAGGAGGGAGAAATATTAACAGTCAATAATTTAGTTCCAAATTTGGTAGGATCTGTGTTCTCTAGATTTCTGCTTTTGAATAGATCTCCATTAGATGCAGAAGGACAATTGGAAAGGATCAAGAATCACATATTTAAGTCATTATGTGGCTCATGTTAATTATAGGTTTGTATTTTTTTTATTTTTAAAAAAATCAAGTTGAAAAAACAATCATTTAGAGGTATTCATAAATGATTCATTAATAAAAAAATTTAATTGAATTTAAGTTAAGACAAAATAGAGGAAGAGGGTTGCATGTTATGATATATAAACCATTCTTTTCCCATACATCTAATAATGAATATTTTTTAATATTAGAAACTTGGAATATCCCTATGATAATATGGATGATATGGTCATTTTTCAGCCTTTGAAATGGCAAAGGGAAAAATGAAACAACTAAACAATTATCATTAATGGACTCATAGTTAAGTTTTAAGCATAAGAAGACAAGATTTGTAGTATACTGCCTAATCTATCAACATTTTTTGGAATTGAAATGCGAGCTAATATAGGTAAGAAATGATAAATATATATTAATTTAAGAATGTACTTAGAAGATTGAAAATGATAATTATTATAGAAGAAAAGCAGTAATTAATAATAATAATGTCCATTTAGAATGATAGGAGATTTTTTCATTTCAATGTATGAGTTGAAATTCAACTGGCTAATACACAAAATGCATTAGATTGCCCAAATTAACATGTCAAAACAACGTGAATATAACGTTTTTAAAAATATTTATCAACCGTACTAGGGTTAGTGCTTAGTCGGCAGTTGATTCAATATTTCATTTCAAGTCATGTGACCTCCTTAGCTAGGTTGCTGGCTGGCTCCAGACAGGGAATGTGAAAATGAAGGAATAATAATAATGAATGAATGAATGAATGAACGAATTAAAGTGATTAATTAATTATTGCACAAGCAAGCAATTGCAAATAGTCTGCCTTTTGCCAAAGTTTCACGTCCATATATGCAGCGGGCAATGTGGGGCCCCATGGCATATTGATTCATTCATTCATTGAATCCCTCAAATAGATATAGATAAAAACATTCAGTTCAGCTCATATTTCTTGTTCAGCAATCAATTCCACATGGAGAGAATAAAGCAAAGGAGAAAAAAGTCAAACCCCTGAGTCAGTTAATTTGATTTGCGTGTTCCTTCTTCTCGGACTCACGTTGAAAAACAAAGTCCATATTGCTTACCACTTCTAAAATACAGCTGTACGTACCTTTGCATTGCCCTTCAAATGCGTGCTCCTCATTTTCAGTTTTAAGGAGTTAGTTTTTATTCTTAAGGTATGTGATCGATGGAACCTTTACAACATTAGAGATACCAATACCAGTTTTTGTTAATTACTTATATGAATAAAGTTAGTACAAAGGCAAGTGGACCCATGCAAATTCAAAAAGCATGTGATAATTCGGAGATGATTTATCGTTAAGTAACCGTTATATTTTATATGTCTTTTGATAAATGTAAATATTAAAAAATTAATTAATTTGCACTTTTAAAAAAATATATAATGTGTTTAGATTATATTATCTTTCCATAAGCGTTATAACAAATTATAATGTAATTAATATAATAAAAAAATTTAGTAAAAAATATAATTAAAAAAATAACTAATATTTTTTAATCTAATTAAATAATAAATAATTTTAAACAAAATTATATACCTATATATAAAATGGACTGAGCATGTATAAAGTTTTGTTCGGAGTTGGCAATCTCAAATGTTGATTAATGACTTGTCAATTTGTTACCCTTTTAGCCAAAAATTTCGCTCACTTTATCAAAAGATGTAATTTTAGGTGCCAGAAAGGTCCAACCAATCATGTATAGGGTGGAATGGAATAGGAAAGCAGTGATGTCCTTTTTGTTTTTGGCTAAGGGCAGGGATTTGGGATTTGGGATTTTTTGGTGGGGGGGGGGGGTGTTATGTGTCCCTATATCTTTTTCTAACGTGTTTGAATGAATTTTCTTCGTAGTTTAAAAACGAGAACAAGAACCTGACTTACCAAAATAATTTGAGTACCAGCAAAATTAGCGGACTGTATCAACAATCTGCCTGCCGGCAAAAGGGGCGGAGTGTAGATGTAGACAGAAATAGTGACATTTGGAGGAACAAGTCATCACGCATGACAAAAAATCATGTAAATTATATGTTTTGGAGTCACATACATTTTGCGAGGAATTCGAGATGATGAACAAAATTACCCGGAATCCTTGATTTGATGATGATTTTGAGCATTAGTGGGAGTATATGCGAAGTAACTCTGATGCTCAAATCAGAAATAGAACTTATTAAGAGGTAGTGTATAAGATAAATTGATCTTGTACTTGGTGTAATCGTGTGAGACTTATTATTGTATAAGCTATAGATGCTCCAGAGACGTGGGGAATTAATCTCAAACTATGTGTCGTAGAGTTATTTTCATCCATTATAATGAGCTTATTGTTGCTACGGCGTACCGCATATAGTCCGTAAAGGATACTAAAAATTCTTGCAATTTTCTTTTGGTGCGTGAAATTATTGTACCTTAAGTCTTAAACAGCTAAAATAGGGGTCAATATTTATTCTTTAAGTTGGGAATCATCCAGAACTATAGGAGTTATAATTACCTGTGATCGGGAATTAGTTGAGGGGGACAAAATAAAAAAATAAAATAAAAAGGCAGAAAAAAAAATAGGACTATTTTGTCTGGGTTAATTTCATTCATGTGCGAATTAAGAAGGTCGAGACCATGTGCCTCAACCACCTTAGCACACTTTATAACTACTTAAATGATGATATGCTCACTGTTTCAAAAGCCTTGCCAAATGGAAGATGAAATTAAAGCCATAATCAGTTAAACACATACAACTTCGATCAATGAAGCAAAGAAAGCCTTTAAGCTGTGTTTGGTACCGGGACAAGAAGACAGAGATACAAGGCGTTTAAGCTGTGTTTAGTATCGGGACAAGAAGACAGAGACACAATGACAAAAATAGAGAAAATTCTTGTCCCTGTGACCTCCAATTTTATGTAGACAAAAATTTTGTGTAGGCAAAAATTTTCTATTCCTTCTATCGTAACTTCAATTCTGTGTCCCTGTTCCTTGTCAACTACCTCATACCAAAAGCAACCAGGAATTGCAGGCTGAATTGATATATTTAGGCAATTTGGAAGTACAGAAGAAGCTAACGCTACATTAACATCTTGTTTCGGTTTGCTCATGTATGTATTCTTATTTTATCTGACTTAGATCGGCACTCATGCTCCGATTTTAACGTACATTTGTGTATTGTAACTTTGTTTCTAGATGAACTCCATGTTCCAGTCCAAAAGCAGGACGATTAATTCAAAGATATCATCCCATATATTATGAAGTTTATAATTAAATAAATTTAATTGTCCACTTTGCACTTTCACATCATATTTCACATAAGATGACCAAGAAAAATTCTTCACTCTTCCTTTTTGGTACTACTCATTTCCTTCCTAGTCTTCCTTCTCGTTGCCGCCTCCAATACAGAGCCAAACGATGACATAGCCATTTATTGGGGCCAAAATGCCGACGAAGGGAGCCTAACAGAAACATGTGCAACCGAAAAATACTCCTATGTTATCATAGCCTTCCTCAACCAATTCGGGAACAACACAGAGCCTAGCATCAACCTTGCAAGTCACTACGACCCTGCATCGAACAGTTGCGTCGCGTTAAGCGCAGACATCAAGAACTGCGAAATGCAAGGCATCGAGGTATTCCTCTCAATCGGAGGAACAGTAGGGGAATGTCGTGTTAGATGACATTGACTTTGACATAGAGATTTTCACATTAGAACATTGGGAGGAGCTTGTGCGTTACCTCAAGTCATATAACACTGACAATTTGAATGAAAGGTTGGTTGAACTCAAGTATTCATCATATAAAAAATAATTGTGTTTTTATTTAGTACAATATGACTACTTGATAACCTCTGCAAAATAATGAATATAGTGGCGGTTGACGGTTCCAGAGAACTGTCACAATAAATCTTTTTCTTTTCCATAGGACAACTTGTTAGATAACGAAAAATAAAAAGATAAATCTAGACGGTTAATGTTTGTCTCGGTGGCTTTGGGATCACTGTAATGGTGATCAATGTGCTCCTTTTTGTGGAATAAAATTGACGACCTTACTTATCGAAAAAAAAATCTTTTTATATTCTATAACAAACTATTAGAGTAATGAGTTATTTCATTAGCCATTTAACTAGCCTAGCTTAGTTTAGAGTTAGTTATTAGTTATTTTCTGTTTGTTTTCCATAACAGAATTCTGTTATGCAGCATTTGCTTCTGCTGCTGAATACAACATGTATATAAAGATGGCTTGCATGTGAAGCAAACCAACTCATTCATTCCAATTCTCCTATTCTCCCATTTCCCTCCAATTCTTTCATCTTTCTCAAGCTTAATATGGTATCAGCAGAAATCTTTCCACGGTTTTTTTTCTCATTCAATCTTCGATGCTGCGATTTTCCTTGCAATTCTGTTCTTGATCTGTTATTGATCATGCACTAAATTTTCTGAGGATTTCACAAAGCATTTTGAGTTCTCAGATCTTGATCGATTTCATCAAGTTTCTTTGAAGAACTCACTAGTGATTGTGCAGAATTTTTGGTTTCAGGTTTGTAAAATTTGCAATTCTGAAATTTTCTTTACAGAATCCTTTTTCTCTGCTTCTTTTCTGCATATTGTCCTCTATGGCAACTCAAAGCTTAGAGGATTTTACCAATCCTTACTCAATTTTGTCCTCCGATGGACTAGCTTGTTGTTGGTGTCACAGCAACTAAATGGTGATAATTTGCATTTCTGGTTTCGAGCCATGAAAATGGCATTAGTTACCAAGAATAAATTGGCCTTTGTTGATGGATCTTTGCCAAGGCCTGAAAATGATCCTGTGCTCATGGCTTCTTGGGATAGGATCAATAAGATTGTATGTTCTTGGCTTCTCAATTCAGTAACCAAAGAAATTTCAGCCAGCATCATTGCTCATTCCACTGCAGCTGACATATGGCAGGATATCAAAGATAGGTTCCAACAAGGAAATGGCCCAAGGATATTTGAACTCAAGAAGGAATTAGCCAGTACTCAACAAGGTTTGTTGTCTGTAACTCAGTATTATACCAAATTGAAGTCATTATGGACTGAATTGGGAGAATATAGGCCTTTGTATTCATGTAATTGTGAAGGAACTAGGCAATTCCTGAAGTATCTTGAGACAAAATGTGTCATTAGTTTCTTAATGGGTTTAGATGACTCATATTCTGCTTTAAGAGGTCAAATCCTTTTGATGGATCCTATTCCTCCTATTAATAAGGTGTTCTCTTTGGTAATTCAAGAAGAGAGACAGAAATCTGTTGGTGCTGCTGTTTCTTAGGCTTCCTTTGCCGTGAAGAATAATCAAGATAGCAAGAAAGACAAGCCAAAATGTGCAAATTGTGGAGTGCTTGGCCACACCAAAGAGCAATGTTACAAAATCATTGGCTACCTTCCTCACTACAAGAAAGCCAAGCATAAGTTCAACAATTCAGCCCATCAGGTGTCTGAAGTTCCAGCTTCTACAACCTCTACAGGTTCTGAAATTCCACAACAGCTCAACAATTCTCAGCTCCAACAATTGATGGCTCTCCTTTTTGCTCAAATGGTTGCAGCTGCTGATCCTAAGGTGGACAACTCAAAGGAAAATACCTTAGGCACTATTCTATCCACAATTGATCATGCCTATCTTGGCCAAGTCTTGTCTGCATGTTTTACTTCAGTTCAGTCCCCTGCATCCAAATGGATTTTGGATTCAGGTGCCACCAGCTACATAACCTGCTCTTTTACAAATTTCACTCCAACTAAGACTATCTCCAATTCTTTTGTGTCATTACCTAACAATCACAAAGTGAGGGTTCAAGCAATTGGCACTGTTGCATTGTCACAATGTCTGAAATTACACAATGTCTTATACATTCATGAGTTTCATGTCAACCTTATCTCTATAGCTGCATTGTTGAAACAAGGTCCATACACAGTAAATTTCAACTCAAATGAATGTTTGATACAGGACCTCAACAACTTGAAGGTGATTGGAAGGGCTAATCTCCTTGGAGGTCTATATTTCTTCAAGGAGGATGCAGCTCACAGCAATAGTTCACACTCAAATTTTGTTTTTTTTCAGCTTCCAATAATGAACTGAATGGTGTTAATTCAGTCTCTCATTCAATTTGGCATTCTAGATTAGGACATCTTTCAAATAAAGTGTTACACACACTCCCTTTTCTGGTTTGAAATGCATTTCAGATCATAACATTTGTACTATTTGTCCTCTTGCCAAAAATGAAAAAATTGCCTTATGTTTCACATAATCATTTAGCTGATAATGCTTTTGATTTAATCCATTGTGACATTTGGGGCCCCCTTTCATTCTCCCACTTATCATGGCCATAGGTATTTCCTTACAATTGTGGATAATAGCACTAGATTCACTTGGACTTATTTGTTGAAAACAAAATCAGAATATACTCAAAAACTAATCAGTTTCATTGTGATGATTGAGACTCAATTTCATAAAGTGATAAAACAGGTTAGGAGTGATAATGCCAAAGAATTGGCCTTAACCTCCTTTTTACATTCAAAAAGGATTCTGCATCAATTTTCATGTGTTCAAGCTCCTCAACAAAATTCAGTGGTTGAGAGGAAGCACCAACACCTATTGAACACTGCAAGAGCCTTGTATTTTCAGTCTAAAGTTCCACTTTCCTTTTGGGGAGATTGCATCACTACTGCCACTCAATTGATCAATTGGATTCCTGCCAAGATATTACAATTTCAGTCTCCTTACCAAAGACTCTATGCCAAAGTGCCTCCATATGATTGATTAAGGGTCTTTGGCTGCTTGTGTTTTGCTTCCACCCTTGCTGCTCATAGAACCAAGTTTCAGCCAAGGGCCACAACAATTGTCTTTGTTGGATATCCAAGTGGTTATAAAGGATACAAGTTATATAACCTTGCTTCAAGGGAGTTCTTTATCTCAAGGGATGTGATTTTCCATGAATCTGTCTTTCCTTTTCACTTGAAAAATGTAAATACACCAATTGATCCCTTCCCTGAAGTTGTTATACCTATGCCATAACAGGACATTGCCCTGCCACAGCCACAGCAACCTGAACCACCACAGCAGCCTAAACCACAACAGCAACCTGCCCCATCTCCTATACATTTAAGAAGATCTTCTAGACCTTCAAGAATGCCTCAATACCTATCCCAATGTCAGTGTAACTCAATTATTTCCCATCCCATTTCTGAGCATTTCACTTATGATAGATTGCAGCCTGCATACCAACAATTTGTGCTTCATGTTGATGCTATACCTAAACCAAATTTTTATCATCAGGCTATTGCTTATCCTGAATGGAGGCAGTCCATGAAAGAGGAGATTAATGCTATGGAGTCCGATGACACATGGGATTTGGTTCCTTTACCAGAGGGAAAACACAAAATTGGCTGCAGATGGGTGTACAAAATCAAACATAAATCTGATGGAAGCATTGATAGATTCAAGGCTAG
The DNA here is from genome assembly GCA_003254905.1 of Nissolia schottii. Classification (NCBI taxonomy): domain Eukaryota; kingdom Viridiplantae; phylum Streptophyta; class Magnoliopsida; order Fabales; family Fabaceae; genus Nissolia; species Nissolia schottii. The sequence goes on along the minus strand of QANU01095819.1, from coordinate 1,916,572 downwards.
ATTAGTGGCAAAGGGATACACTCAACAAGCTGGCATTGATTTTCAAGATACCTTATCTCCAGTGGCAAAGTTAACAGCAGTCAGAATTTTGTTAACCATTGCTGCCATTAAAGGTTGGCATTTCTTGCAATTGGACATCAATAATGCCTTTTTGAATGGTGACCTTGTAGAGGAAGTTTACACGAAAAAGCCTCTAGGTTATCACAAAGAGGTGGAGCACCTTGTATGCAAACTCAAGAAATCCATTTATGGCCTAAGACAAGCATCTAGGCAATAGTTCCACAAATTTTCATCTTCCCTCATAAGCAATGGTTTTGTTCAATCAAAGAGTGATTATTCTTTGTTCACTCAAGGCTCTGCAGACTCATTGATCATTTTGTTGGTGTATGTTGATGACATTATTGTGGCTGGTGCATCTAAGGACATAATCATACAAGTTCAGCAGAAGCTTGAATCCCTCTTCAAATTGAAAGTCCTTGGTGACCTCAAGTACTTTCTAGGCTTGGAAATTGCCAAATCCCCTGTTGGAATTATGCTCTCACAGCATAAATATACACTAAACTTGTTGGAAGACACAGGTTTTTTGGATGCCAAAGCTGAAGTATTGCCTATGGAACCTAAGCTCAATTTGTCCATTGATGATGGTGATTCCTTGAAAGATCCTTCTCAATATAGAAGGATGATTGGTAGGTTGATGTACCTAACAATCTCTAGGCC
>QANU01095819.1:1891327-1915803 GCA_003254905.1 Nissolia schottii | reverse complement strand
CCGTGTGCCCCCTCGGGACCCCTCGACAGTGGGCGGATATTGTACCCCCACCTAAGCTTGCCCCCTTTCGACAATGCATAGGCGTGGTAACCGCACACCTCCAGGTATGCCATCTCGACACCACTTGTGGCGGGCTTCCACATTCAGGATGCCTAGACCTCCTGAAGTGGGATCATAGTGGTTCACGTGATCACGGCCTTTCAGCATAGGCTTATAGCCTTTTTCAGCATGTGGCATATAGCCATATTTCAGCAGCATTGGGCATTGGCCCTTATTCAGCAGCATTGGGCATTGGCCTTGTTTCAGCAGCATAATGGTACCTGCAGCATGGTATATTGATTTCCCTATGGTTCATTTCAGCATATTTACTTATCTCTGAGTTTATTATCATGTCTTTAACTAAGTGTCTCATGAATGCACCATATATCACAGATTTCATCCTAAAGTACACATAACATGCATGGTCAATACTATTTCATAACATACAGCATACACGTGCATCCAATTCAACTATCAATCATCATTACAACATCAATACCATACTATGAGCCTCAAGAGGGTGCCATCAGCTTTCCTTAATCTCAAGCCGCTCAGCGAAAACTGTTGTTCGCTCAGCAGTTTGAGATCCTCCGCTCAACGATAGAGGTGGTATCGCTCAGCGGTACTAACCTCATCGCTCAGCGGCTGAATTTTCTCGAGCCTTCTTCCACCGCCTCAATTTAAAAATATCTTTTCAACTTTCCACGTAAGCTATTGATAAGTGCCCAAAATACACAATTTTCAACATTCAAAATGGCATTAATTCTCACATATTTTAAAGAATTATCTAATTAAATCTCTATGTTTTGTAGGTTTTAAATATGTTTTGATAAAAGGATGCAAGCATAATTTATGAGGAATAATCCCATGAAGAAGGGAAGAAAAAGGCAGAATTGGAAAAGAGCTTAAAAGAGAAGATTATGGACGAAGAACCGCTCAGCGGTAAGCAATGCCTCGCTCAGCGAATAAGGAAGAATCGCTCAGCGAATAGACCTTGGCCGCTGAGCGAAAGGACGTCGGCAAGCCACTTGCGCCGGCTCAATAAATGCGCCAGCTGGAGCCAGCCTGGCGCCGCCATCCACGTCAGCCGCCGCCCTGCAAAAGCTGCCGAGCATTAAATGAAACCGCGTAAAAGTACAATCGATCAGCGATTAAGCGCCGCCGCCCAGCGATTCAGGTCTTATCGCTCAGCGAAGGAACCAAAACCGCTGAACGACAGACCCCAAATTTTGCCTATAAATAGAGGAGGCCGAGATCATTTCGAGGACATCCTCTCTTCCCCCTCCAAACACCATTCTGTACACATTTTGTTGTACTTTNACAGGATTTTATGCGTTTGGTGGTGATTCATTGGTCTCATGGCGATCAAAGAAGCAACCCACAGTGTCCAGGTCTTCAGCTGAGGCTGAGTACAGGGCATTGGCAAGTGTAACCAGTGAACTTGTTTGGCTCCAAAGCTTCCTTCAAGATTTTGAGATTAAGATTGGTCATTCTTGTGTTTATTGTGACAGCCAAGCAGCCATTGCTATTGCCTCAAATCTGGCCTTCCATGAGCGCTCAAAGCACATAGAAATTGATTGCCATTTCACAAGGAAAAAGGTGAATGAAGGTGTCATCACACTCATCCATGTCAAGTCCAAAGATCAAGTTGCAGACCTCTTGACCAAGGCAATTCCAAGACCTCTATTTTAACACTTCGTCTCCAAGTTAGGAATCTTAGATATATATTCTACAACTTGAGGGGGAGTATTAGAGTAATGAGTTATTTCATTAGCTATTTAACTAGCCTAACTTAGTTTAGAGTTAGTTATTAGTTATTTTCTGTTTGTTTTCCATAACAGAATTCTGTTATGCAGTATTTGCTTCTGCTATTGAATACAACATGTATATAAACATGGCTTGCATATGAAGCAAACCAACTCATTCATTCCATTTTATTCCAATTCTCCCACTCTCCAATTCTTTCATCTTTCTCAAGCTTAATACAAACCAATAAAGATATCCATATTTGGATGTAAATCTCAATTTTAACTAACAAGTATGTCATCCTTTTTTTGTCAAGCACTCCAACTCAAAAGGTTTACTTGAGTACAACGCCACAATGTCTGTTTCCTGACGGTGAACTTGGCGTTACAATTGACGCAAAGGTCTTTGACTATGTGTGGGTGCAGTTCTACAACAGCCCTGATTGTGAGTATACTGAAGCCAATGTGGATAAGTTGTTGGTTTAGTGGCAACAATGGATTGGTTCAATAAAAATGGGGAAAGTGTTTTTGGGGCTTTTGGCATCGTCGAAAGCGGCGGGAAACGGTTATGTTCCAGGTGATTTGTTGGTATCGAATTCTTCCGGTGGTAACAAAGTCGCCTAACAGGTGTGATGTTATGGACAACATACTATGCTAAACAAACTTGATACAGTAATTACATCAAGTGCTCTCCATGCTCACAACAGGGCAATCCTGAATGTGAAGGAAACGAGACACACAAAGGTATATGCTAAACATGTCGTTGTTTCGTATTGCTCGTTTAGGCATAACAGAAATTTGATGGGTTAGTAATAGCATAACTTAAATAGGGTATATATAGGCAGTTTTATCGCAAAGGATGTTAATGCCTAATTGTTTCAGGATTAGTTGGAGATGTCTTTTATGAATTAGAGATGCATAGCATTAGCATAAGATATATCTTACAAAATACCAATATACTATACTCTCTTAAACTCTGCTTGAAATTGGTCTAATATTTTCATTTGCTAATTGTCTATTATCTTGTTGTATCAACAAAGAAATGGCAGATATGGCTTATTGTTGGGGTTGGAGCAGCCTTTGCAATCTCCCATCCTCTGCTTATGTTGTGCCTTACGGAGAAAAGACAAAGCAGAAGGTAGTTCCTAGTTCTTACATTATAAATTTTAAATATGGCGCTACAATTTACTGAGGCTTTTTAATCACAAGCTATATATTCTTTCATGTGAGTTCACTAGTGGCTGAAAAAATGGAGCAAAAGAAGCTGGTGCATGAAATCGGAGACAATGACAAATCACAAAATATCGAAATAGAAGGAATTAGGATAAGTAATGAGTCATTGAGTTGAATCACCACTGAATCTAGTCAATAGGATATAATGTAAGTTTTCTCAACGACCACACAATATCAAATTTTCATCCTAAATCCGTAATTGACGTTGCTATCGTGGATGCGAGAATTTTTTTATAGGCATGGTAGCTATGGAGTTCAGGTCTGGCTTTAGAGCTAATGGAATCATGCATGCTTCACAAAAAGTACTGAGATGCATTCATATTGGCCTCTNGCTTGAATCCCTCTTCAAATTGAAAGTCCTTGGTGACCTCAAGTACTTTCTAGGCTTGGAAATTGCCAAATCCCCTGTTGGAATTATGCTCTCACAGCATAAATATACACTAAACTTGTTGGAAGACACAGGTTTTTTGGATGCCAAAGCTGAAGTATTGCCTATGGAACCTAAGCTCAATTTGTCCATTGATGATGGTGATTCCTTGAAAGATCATTCTCAATATAGAAGGATGATTGGTAGGTTGATGTACCTAACAATCTCTAGGCCAGATATATGCTATGCTGTCAATAAATTGAGCCAATACATGTCCAATCCTAAGACCCCTCATTTGCAGGCTTTACACCACTTGCTCAGGTACCTGAAGAAGTCTCCAGGGCAAGGCATTCTGTTTTCTGCAAAATCTGAGTTCAGATTGCAGGCATATGTGGATGCTGATTGGGGTGGAGGCAAGGATACTAGGCGTAGCACTACAGGATTTTATGTGTTTGGTGGTGAATCATTGGTCTCATGGCGATCAAAGAAGCAACCCACAGTGTCCAGGTATTCAGCTGAGGCTGAGTACAGGGCATTAGCAAGTGTAACCAGTGAACTTGTTTGGCTCCAAAGCGTCCTTCAAGATTTTGAGATTAAGATTGGTCGTTCTTGTGTTTATTGTGTCAGCCAAGCAGCCATTGCTATTGCCTCAAATCCGGCCTTCCATGAGCTCTCAAAGCACATAGAAATTGATTGCCATTTCACAAGGGAAAAGGTGAATGAAGGTGTCATCACAGTCATCCATGTCAAGTCCAAAGATCAAGTTGCAGACCTCTTGACCAAGGCAATTCTAAGACCTTTATTTGAACACTTAGTCTCCAAGTTAGGAATCTTAGATATATATTCTACAACTTGAGGGGGAGTATTAGAGTAATGAGTTATTTCATTAGCTATTTAACTAGCCTAACTTAGTTTAGAGTTAGTTATTAGTTATTTTCTGTTTGTTTTCCATAACAGAATTCTGTTATGCAGTATTTGCTTCTGCTATTGAATACAACATGTATATAAACATGGCTTGCATATGAAGCAAACCAACTCATTCATTCCATTTTATTCCAATNGAGCAGCCTTTGCAATCTCTCTCATCCTCTGCTTATGTTGTGCCTTACGGAGAAAAGAAAAAGCAGAAGGTAGTTCCTAGTTCTTACATTATAAATTTTAAATATGGCGCTACAATTTACTGAGGCTTTTTAATCACAAGCTATATATTCTTTCATGTGAGTTCACTAGTGGCTGAAAAAATGGAGCAAAAGAAGCTGGTGCATGAAATCGGAGACAATGACAAATCACAAAATATCGAAATAAAAGGAATTAGGATAAGTAATGAGTCATTGAGTTGAATCACCATTGAATCTAGTCAATAGGATATAATGTAAGTTTTCTCAACGACCACACAATATCAAATTTTCATCCTAAATCCGTAATTGACATTGTTATCGTGGATGCGAGAATTTTTTTACAGGCATGGCAGCTATGGAGTTCAGGTCTGGCTTTAGAGCTAATGAAATCATGCATGCTTTACAAAAAGTACTGACATGCATTCATATTGGCCTCTTATGTGTAAAAGGTCTATGCACCAAGGCACGAGGCACGTTGAGATAACTCCCAACTGACAATTCTTGTATAACCTAGAGACAATAATGAAGAAAAAATAAAGAAGAAAGAAAAAAGCGAGAGAGAGGAGAGAGATAAAGAGAGTTGTTGTTACGAGCTAAAACCAGGTCCGAGAGCTCTAACCCTTTAAGAGGGAGAAGAGCTCACATTTTCTAAAAGACCCGAAGGGCCCAACCCACTAAGGAGCAGAAGAGGTTCCCCTCACCTGGTCAGATCGGCCCAAAGAGAGGAAGCCTCATGGCGCTTAGAGGAGGAGAAGGTCGTAAGGCCAAAGACTCCAAACTCGGTCCGGCCCAACAAGGCCAAGAGGAGGTAACGGCAACCTCTCTTCCCCAGTCCGCAACCAACACCTGGATAAGTGGGAAAAGATAGACTGGGGAGCGATTAGGCAAACCCCCTTGCTTTATCTCTATCTTCACACTCTAAGCTCATCTACAAAAGCACACGGCCCCTCAGGTCACTAAGTACCTCTCATTCCCCTCATAGAGAATTCTCCTAACCCTTGTGCTTACTTGAGCGTCAGAGTGCCTTTGCAGGTACACCCCGCCGCCGCATTCTCTCCGAGAGGAACCTAATTGGAGCTTTTGTCTGAGCCTCCGAACCCGCTTGGAGCTTTCATCCGAGCCTCCGAACCCGCTCGGAGCTCTCGTCCAGACCTCTGAACTCACTCGGAGCTTTCACCCCCAACCTTTGAGCTTCCGTCAAGGCACCTACCTCACCCGTTCAGGTAACCTCGTACCCTATATGAATTACTTGCGAACATTGACGTCGTCTGTGGGAACCTTGATACTGTCTCGTAAGTGTCAGCTTACCCCCTTCTACTGGTGCCCTGATGGAAACCAACAACATCGCTGCGAACCCCCTTCCCTCAAGTTCGACAGGGGATACCTCAAGGAGAAGTCGGGAACTTGCAGTACCAGGAACTTGACCCTCGGGACGGACTACCTATGTCCATAACAGGGAAAAATGATGTAGATCGTTGAGAACTCCATGCACGACATATCCCATCCAGGTAGTTGTTCCAAATTCTCAGAACGACATGGATCCCTAGGAGGTTATCCTCGGGCTCCGAGACCTCATCAATTAGCAAGAACGATGTCTCAAAGCTTTGGAGCGGAGAGAAAAACCCAAGAAAAAGGAGCGATGAAATTGAGACCAAAGGGGGGACAATAGGGGACCTACCTTTTCGCAGCGTGAGGACCACCCTAGGCCCCAGACTCGAGAAAGGTCCCCTCCCCTCCTCCCCCCCGCACGTCAGGAATAGAAAGAGGACCCCATCCCCAGCCTCAAAGCGGAGGAAGTCCAACAGGACTCCTTCCCCAAAGCAACGACACAGAAGTCCTCCTCGACGACACTCCCCAGTCCCATCTTGGCATTCCCAACACACGAGCCACCGCGAACGACACAACCGACACAAAAACTCTCCGAGACAGACTGTAGAATCAAACTCTAAAGGTTCCGTCCACTCAAACCCAGCCCAAGGCTCCGATGGGCAATGGAGGAATAAGGGATCCGTCGTGAACGATAGCCCTTTTCTCCGATGAAATTTTTCGCGTTAACCTGCCAAAGAACTTCATGCTCCCTCAGACTGCGAAAGCCTATGACGGAACCTCAGACCCACAAGAACACCTCACGGCAATCAAGTCTAAAACCTGGTTGATGCAAGCATCTGATGCCGTCCTTCGCAAGGCGTTCCCACTAACTCTCGCAGGACCAGCGGAGAAGTGGTTGTTCTCTCTACCAAAAAGGTCAATCACAAGTTTTGAGGACCTTTCCCAGAAGTTCATGCTACAATTCACCACCAGTAAAAGACAACCCAAGACAGCCATTGGCCTCTTAGGCATTAACCAAGGAGAGAACGAATCCTTGCGCAATTACTTGGAGGGTTTCACCAAGGAAGCGAACCTGATAGAAAACATCACCGTCGAACAGAGGTTGATGGCACTTTATTTTGGAGTCTGCCCAGGGACTCCATTCTCAGAAGAAGTCCTTGGACAAGAGCCAAAGACACTAGAAGAATTTAACCGAAGAGCAGAAGTGCACATCAACAGAGAAGAAAGAAGAAAAGCCCTACAGAGGAAAAATTTCAACCCGCTTGGCAAGCCCAACTAGGACCAACCAAAGAAGGACGGGCATCCACCAAACTCTGGAAAATTTTGAAATTGGTCCGAATTAACGACAACCCCCTTTCAAATCCGAAAGGAGATTGTCAACGCCGTTCACCTTCCGACGCCCCGCCCCTTGAGGAACGTTCCCAAAGGAAAAAAATTGTCATTTTGTGAGTTTTACGAATCCCGTTGCCACAAAAATGACAATTGCATTGACTTAAAAGAAGCACTAGAGGAGCTCATCAGAGAAGAAAGAAACATCATGGTACAGTTGGTCAAGAGCAGGAGTAAGAAGCCCAAAAGACGAAGGTCCCGTGACTCTTTGACGGACACAAGGAACATAAGAGGAAGAAGTGATGAAGACCTCAACTCCCCTGATAACACCAACAGTGAAGGGAGTAGACCCCTCAGGACTGTCAATACCATCTCAGGTGGATTCGCGGGCGGGGGAGAATCCAGATCAGCGCGAAAAAAACATCTCAAAGAGGTGATGCATGTATCCAACTGCAATCCAGCCTCTCGAAAGTTTCCTTCAATGCCGAATATCATGTTCACTAATGAAGACGGGGAGGGAATCGCACCTGACCATGACGACGCAATGATCATATCAGTCATCATGGTTAACGCTGAGGTAAAGAGGGTCCTGATTGATCAAGGTAGCTCAATAGACATCCTATTTCCCGATGCCTTCAACAAATTAGGAATGGACTCTTCAGATCTAAAAACTCATTAATCGGAGCTCATCAATTTTACAGGAGAGAGGATAGACCAACACGGATACACCACGCAACATGTTACGTTTAGGGCAAAGCCTAATAGCCGGACAAAAAAGGTAAATTTTTTGGTGGTTGATCGACCGTCAGCATACAACGCCATAATCGGCCGAAAGACACTTAACAAGCTGGGAGCCGTGGTGTCCACCCTCCACTTAGCAATGAAGTTCCCTTCAAAGAAAGGGGAAGTCATCACAGTAAAGACTGACCAACTACTATCATGAAGGTGTTACTTGGAGGTCAGTCAGAAAAGAAAAGATGCAAAAGAAAGCTCGAGATTCAGAGATGAAATGGTGGTGTTAGACCTCAACGTTCGAGATCTACAAGAGGATCAACCTCAACCCGAGGGAGAACTAGAAGAAATACAACTTGGTAAAAATCCAGGAGGAAACAACAAATTTTACATCTAACCTCATAGAATGAAGCTTGGCAGGAGGGTGCTCTTTTCCCAACCCAGGTTTTCCTGGAGGGTTTTTAAATAGGCCCAAATGCTAAACGGTACATAGCCCAGTCATCAATAAAGTTTTCTTACTTTTCTACATTCTACATGTTACTCATTCAAGGAAGAACTTCCTTCCTAAAAAAAAGGCATAAGGGTCAATCAAAAGAAGATATTTTTCAAACAAAAGCCATGGCCAACAAAATATATATATATATATATATATATATATATATATTGATACCCAAAAATCAAGCTTGGACGCAAGCTTAGAGGTTATCAAAACAACCAACTTGCAACCAAAATGTCTGCACAAAAAAAAAAAGACAAGGATGCAAAAGACACATAAAATATCCAAGGATCTCATAAGTACTAAAGGCCAAAGTTTCTCAAATTCATGATAATACAAAAGAACTTCGCCTAAAAGTACAACAAAATAAAGAGAGGCTAATCTTCCTAGGCAGAATCACTACTCGGTCAGGGGCTCTTCTTTGGCTCCAACGGGGTCCTCTTCAACAATTTTCGACTCTACCACTACACCAGTAGCATTAAAACAAGAGCGGTTAGCCCCAAGAAAAAAGTGATCTCGAGCACTCTGGGCCTCTCGCTGAGCCTCCTTGGCCTCCTATTTAAGGTTCCTTATCTGCTCATCTTTGCAAGTCATACACCGCTTAGCCATAACCACACCACAAGCTAAGTCAGAAAAATTGAAGAAAAACTTGGCAAGCAAATTTAGGTTCTAAGTGGTGATTTTTGAAGGAAAAAAACGAAGTAAAGGAGGCCCAAAAAAAGCAAGAAAAAAACAAAAAACAAAAACCAAAAAAAGAAAAAGAAAAAAGAAAGAAAGAACCAAACATTTCCTAAGCCCTAGGCCAGTCATATGACAGGCCCCCTACCTACGCCCTACCCCACCCAAAATCTATAGTCCTAGCTCCCACGGTCATATGACCGCCCCCTCCCCACCCACGTCCAAATTCTCCTACCTATTTTTCCCCTTCTTCCAACAATAAAAGACAAAAAATAAATAAATAAAGTCTTCATGTCGAAGAAGAAGTGAAAGCAATAAAATGGTGGGAAGTGAAGAAGATAATGGGGTGAGGGAAATGTTTAAAATTTTTCCTGAACAAAAGTAAAAAAAGGGGAAGGAAAGGTTGGAATTTTATTTATTTATGGAAAAAGGTAAAGAGGGGGGAAAGGTAAAGAGGGAGGGAAAGTGAAATGGGGAGGGATATTTCTAAAAAATGGGGGGAGTAGAATAAGTCAAATTATTTTTTGAGAAATTCTCATAGCAAAAAAGTCAAAGAAAATACAATGGGGGCAACAAAGTCCAACAAAAATTGCAAATGGCATTGCTAAAGTACCTAGGAATTACAAAATTTAGAGAAAAATACGACTAATCAAAAGCAAGCTACGAGACCCCAAAATACAAAAGCATAACACTCGCTAGTAAAATAGCGAGCTTGTGCTGGGAGCAATGTTACGGGCTAAAAACCGGGTCCGAGAGCTCTAACCCTCTAAGAGGGACAGTAGTTCACATTCTCTAAAAGACCCGAAGTGCCCAACCCACTAAGGAGCAGAAGAGGTTCCCCCCACCTGGTCAGATCGGCCCAAAGAGAAGAAGCCTCATGGCGCTTAGAGGAAGAGAATGTCGTAAGCCCAAAGACTCCGAACTCGGTTCGGCCCAACAAGGCCAAGAGGAGGTAGCAGCAACCTCTCTTCCCCAGTCTGCAACCAATTCCTAGATGAGCGGGAAAAGATAAACCGGGGAGCGGTTAGGCAAACCCCCTCGCTTTATCTCTATCTTACCTCTATCTTCGCACTCTAAGCTCATCTATAAAAGCACAAGACCCCTCAGGTCACCAGGTACCTCTCATTCCCCTCTTAGCGAATTCTCCTAACCCTTGTGCTTACTAGAGCGTCGGAGTGCCTTTGCAGTTATACCCCGCCGTCACACTCTCTCTGAAAAGAACCCGCTTGGAGCTTTCGTCCGAGCCTCCGAACCCACTCGGAGCTCTCGTCCAGACCTCTGAACCCGCTGGCGCTCAGAGCTTTCGTCCCCAACCTTTGAGCTTCCGTCAAGGCGCCTTCCTCACCTGTTCAAGTAACCTCGTATCCTATACGAATTACTTGCGAACAGTTGACAATTATGGTTTGGGGTTTAGGATATTTTTTTAAGACATATTTTCAACTATAACACGTGGTTTGTTTTTTCTCGAAAATGATGCAATTGAATTGATCTCACTCATCCAAAATTGTCAGCATTCTTATTGAGGTTAGAGTCGAAGAAAAATAAAATACTCAGACAACATTTGTTAATAGGTTTAAAGTAAAATATTTTGGATTTTTTTATGTCTTTTAATGCATTGAAGAAATAAACTTTTAACCTTTTGATAAAAAAAATTGGGTTTTACTCTAGTATCCTATTAAATTTAAGGGTATCGATATCCTATGTTTATCTATAGCTCAAATTAATGTATATCACTAACTCTAATTATTTGTTATTTTAAATTTAAAAATAAATTATATCTATTAAAATGTAAAAAGGTATCAATACCCTTATAAAAACTTAAATACTAAAGGAAGAACAAAAAATTTTATTTATTGATTTCTTATAAAGTGATTTAATAACTAAACCACTTAATGTATTCAATGTGGTTGATGATTGTGCTTCTTTCTAGACTTGAAGAGTATGCACTGAAAATATTAGTCTAGTTTAAAATTTGTTTAAAATATACAAATAAATCAATCTAATGGAAGGGCTTTGAGTAAGGAAAAAGATTTATTGATAGAAAATGTATGTGCGAATATATGTGAGAACTTTAACTGCCATTAGATTGATCCATTGCTTCCGTAATTTTCGTTTCGTTTCTAATCTCACCCGTTGAAATACTGATTTGGATATTTTGCACAAAAGATTCTTCGAGCTATTTAACATTACTGTTTAAGTAATAATCAATTTGATCTTAATATTTTAAAATTAACATTAATTTAGTCAAATTTTTATTTTGACATTAATTTAATGTTAAAAATATTTTTGACATCAAGTTGATACTAATATTATGTAAGCCAAATAAGATGAATTAGTGGGATATGATAGTAATAAATATTATGATTTGAAATTTCCTTTTTTGGTAATGTGATTTGAAGTTATGTCCAAAACAGACATATATATTCAGGGAAAAAAACTCAAATAATTTTATTCAAAATTTGGATCACATTTAAATGCATGTGATGTATTAGTCCAAGTACACACAACTAAAACAAGAAAACTCAAAATTAAATTAATTAATACTTAGTAAATTTCCATTACGTATTTATGTTCAAAAAAAAAATTACAGTATGTATTTTACGTTAAAATCTGAATATTGATTCAGTTTAACAGCTAGTAAATAAAAATAAAAATTATACAAATATTTAAAAAATGCTAATTAATTTTATTTAAAAATTGAGCAACAAAAATAAACTAAGAACATCAGTTTCGTTTTTTTAAAACTGAAATGTGTATAGGCTGCAAGAAACTCCATGGTTACAAGAAGTAGCCTAACAAATTTTAGCCACATCACAACAGAAACGTAGATCCCTCCAACCCACTTGTGCCAATCACACCCATGCTCCCATGACTTAGGTCTGCCACGCGTACAACATCCATTGGTCCACGTGTATACCCTTTTTATTTTTCCCCTCCTTTGCCCCACACACTGCTAAAATGCTAACAAAAAAACAGCAACAACCTCGTGCCATTTTGTTATATATACATGCAATTTGATTGCCCCTGCAAGAGTAGGGAGTGTTTGTTGAGGAATTAATGAGAACAAGGTGGTGATAATGGATTTTTGGCCAGAATTTCTAGCGAGCAGTTGGGGTAAGGAGTTTGTGGCGGGTGGCTTCGGTGGAACCGCCGGTATTATCTCCGGTTACCCGTTGGACACCCTCCGCATCATGCAGCAGCAGAGCTCAAGAGGGAATCAAGGCTCTGCTTTCAATATGCTCAGAGATGTGGTGGCTAAGGATGGACCAGCTGCTCTCTACCGTGGCATGGCTGCTCCTTTGGCCTCCGTCACTTTTCAGGTCACTTTTCTTCTTTTTTAACTTCCATTCATCGATTGTGTTTAACTTTTAACAGTATATTCCTTAGTTTTTGTTTGTTTTTTTAGATTCGATTAGATTTGATTAGATGCAAAATTGCACATAGGTAGTTTGGGTGAAATTTATGGGCCTCACGTGGGGATTTATCCCTTTGTCCTTTACGTGGGACACCACACAACACCATATCGGTAGTATGTTACATTACATACTTGCATTTGAGTCATTTTACGAACCATAAGTTTATTTAAATTTCTTCAAGATTGATATAGTAAATGTAGGCCACTAAACATCTAATGAAGTGTGAAGCATAATGCATGTTTAGTTTTTAAGGTGCTTTAGAATCAAGAGTTTCTTACTCTTTTACCCTTACCAGAGGATCTAATTACCAAAATACCCCCGTTTCAAAACATTTCACCAAACTACCACCGTTTGGGTTGACGTGGCATCCGCGCCACGCGTGGCATGCAACGCAAGATTCGCCAACAAAGGAGGCGAATGTGGCACAAAATCGCCAATAAGGGTGGCGAATTTACCCTAAAAGTGGCACCACGACTGGCGAATTCAGTATACAAAAAAAACGAGCATTTGCACTAAATTTGCCAACAAGGTTGGCGAATTCAACATCAATTCACCTCCCTTGTTGGCAAATTCCACCCCCATGGCAAATTAATACACACTTCACTGGTTATTACATGAGTTATGCTTGGATCAGAAGTAATATTAATTTTACAGAATAATGTTTCATTTGTGTCCATGGACTGTAACTCGGCCTAGCCTCAATTCACCCAAAGAATTAAGGCAATGGGAAGAACAAGAAATACAATAAAACAACAACGGGACCTCAAGTATCTCAAATAAGCTGTTGTATTTGGGAGATGACAAATAGACAATGTTTAAAGTAATATTAAAGGGTAAGGACAAATATGACCAACTTTGCTTAGGTGTTACATGCTAAGAATATATTTCCATCTTTAGGGCAAGTTATTTTGCGTAACCGTTATTAACATAAAGGATAGGCAAAAATAATAGAAAATAAAAAATGCACCTTTTACCCTTCGCCATTTTTATTCAATACCAAAATTTGTTGGAATTTGCTTCATTTGTCTTGAATCTCACATAACATTGAATGTCTGGTGTAGGTGAACAAATCAAATCAACTACTATTACATGAAGTAACTTAAAAATCAAGAGTATCCTTATTTTCATTAAAATGTCAAAGAGTGGCGTTGACAAACTGGCATAAAACTCCTAAATGAGTTTTTCTAAGCCAGGAGGAGGAGTCTCCACAAGCTTATGCTAATGCCTTGATTGCATCTCATCTTACAGAATGAGCCATTGTGGGTGCCCAACTACTTAACACCATCTCTCTAGTAAGCATTGGCGAGAGGAAGTACTTTGGTATCCTTCTTCAACCTAAGGACTGCAAAATGTTATTTTGTCTTATTCTTCTTCCACTTGTTGATCCTTTTTTCTTGAGGAAGATGGCATATCGTTCTTTCGCTTCTTTTTTGGAAGCAATGTAACCTAAAATTTGCAACCAAAGACAACATTAATCAATTTCAAGAAAACCAGTACATGATTCAAAGTAATTGGGTGGAACCCTCAATTGATTCTAGAAGCATGGATTTTAGTTAATCTAGTATTTAGTTTTAACATTTTTCTCATAAAACTTGTTCAATTCCTCAGAAAACTTAATAGACATATGCTCTTGTGATTTTTCGTAAGTTCTTATTTCACACAATTAAAATTACCCAAAATAAATTGAGTGAAAAAGAAAACTTGTAACTCAAAAGGCCAACAAACCAAGGGAAGGATCCAGGAACAATAAACACCATCATATAATAAAAGACATGAATTAAAATGTCATTACATAAGTTATGATAAAATGCTAATAGAAAACCCTAAAGAAAAATTAATAAACCCACAACGTCACCTATCTATCAGAGTGTGGCGGTCTATGGTCAGGATCAGACGTGCCAGCCTGGGATGGATAAGTATAAGGGTATGGTGGTGGGGGGTAAGAATGTGGCGGGGGTGGCAGTGATGGGTAAGGGTATAGTGGTGGGTAAGGTTAAGGGTATGCTGATGGGTAAGGGTATGCATGTGGAGGCGGTGGGTTGGCAGCGTCAACAGTAGGTGCCGTATTGGCCTCAGCTAGAGTACTCTGCTGTGTAGAAGACGCAGATTTATCGGCATTTCGAATACGTCTTCGTCCATCGGCTAATCCAGTTCTTTTCCTACGGCGTGTCCTCCGATCACCCTGGTCTTCGGCATCAGTGGGAGGTGGCACGTTAGTCGTAGGAGCTAGAGCTAACTAAAATTGTTCGACCCTAAACCATGTCACAACCATAATATTTCGATTCCGAACCCGACCCTTGCATTAACCAATAAACCATTCTTGATACAATTTGATTCTGTTCGAACCTTAATTTAAAAAATACTTTCCTCTTCAAATCTTCTATACGCATGCCCCTTTTAATCATCACAGACATTGGCACAGGCCCATTATGCATCAACCCACGTTCACCTTCATACATTCCCCCATTAGAATGAACAAACACAACAAGAGCTTTTCCCATTTTGTAATTTTGTTTACAACACATTACCCGTCAAACATACATACAACAACAATCTATCTATTCGATAAATCTATACAACATACAACAACAATAATCTATACATACCACAACAATAACAACCTATACACACAACAGCAACAATCTATACAACAGCAACAACATACAAATTATATTACACTACGTACCAATGTATTATAAATTGTCACTAATACAAACAAAATACAATATTATATTACTCTATACAATAATCTACTATAAATTTCTCAGCAAACTAATCAAGTAAACATTTACATACTCAATTTCAAAAAATTATTAATTGAACTAATAGAACTAATAATTTTTCGTAAATTAAAACTTACAACACTGACGCACAAATCGAACTTGAGAGTGGCTGGGACAGGTAGTCAGCAAGAATGCAGGAGCTCTGGAATTCTAGAGTGGTAAAATTTCTAGATAGATAAGTGAAATTTAGGAAAATGAAGGGAGTGGTGCGGAATGAGGGGGGAAGGATTGATATATAGGCTGCGGGGGGTGGAACTCGCCAACAAGGGAGGCGAATTCATGTTGAATTCGCCAACCTCATTGGCAAATTTAGTGCAAATGCTCTTTTTTTATACTGAATTCGACAGCCGTGGTGCCACTTTTAGGGTAAATTCGCCACCCTTATTGGCAATTTTGCGCCACATTCGCCTCCCTTGTTGGCGAATCCTGCGTAGCATGCCACGCGTGGCGCGGATGTCACGTCAGCCCAAACAGTGGTAGTTTGATGAAATGTTTTGAAACTGGGGTATTTTAGTAATTAATTCATCTAGTAAGGGTAAAAGAGTAAAAAAACACTAGAATCAATGCTAAATATTTACGTCTAAAAGTATCAAACATATTAGTAGTGAATTATATCATTTCTGATTTGTCAATGATGAAGTGGCCCATAGGCCATAAAGTTAGTTGAGTACTGTGCCAGCATGAAATTTGGATTCGTGATCTTGTCTCAAAATTAACAGATGCTCCAAACCGTTTTTGCTGACCCACCTACTTCCTCCACGTAGATTAAGTACGTATGTTTAGCCTTTAGGCCATGCTTGGTGGGGAGAAAGAAAAAATGAATGCAGGGCATGGAACTATCTTCACTCATGATTTCATGCGTTCCATTTCGCGGGGCCATAGTTAATGGGTATTGAAGTAAAAGAATTACAAGATTAAATAGGGAATGGATTCTCTTGATTTGATTTGCTGTGAATTGTTATCAAGTTTGATTTCTCAACATTTATTTATGTTAAGTAACTCAAAAGATTAAGTGAGGAATAAATTCTCTTGATTTGATTTATTGTGAATTATCATTAAGTGTGATCTCTAACTATCAATTGAGATAATAGAATCTACACATGACATAAGTAACATAAATAAATGTAGAGAAATCAAACTTGATAACAATTGATAACAAATCAAATTGTTAAGGTTCGTGCCCAACTAATTGGCCTATTTCCACCTTCACAGGAATTCAAATCCTTGATAACAAATGTTACGGTTATTTGTACATCATAGACCGGCGCTGTAGCTTCTCTTTTTTGTTATTCTGGTTGCAGAACGCTATGGTTTTCCAAATATATGCAATGCTGTCAAGGGCATTTAGCTCACCAGCTTCTTCTAACGACCCTCCTTCCTTCAAGGGCGTTGCTCTAGGAGGATTCGGCACCGGTGCTCTCCAAAGCATATTGCTTTCCCCTGTAGAATTAATCAAAATTCGCCTTCAGCTACAGAGCACAACTCAATCCTCCGCTGAATCCCAAAAGGGTCCTCTAATGGTGGCCAAAAACACGTGGAAAAACGAGGGCATCCGTGGAATTTACAGAGGACTTGGCATCACTGTGTTAAGGGATGCACCGGCACATGGTATCTACTTCTGGACATACGAGTACACTAGGGAACTGCTTCACCCTGGTTGCAGGAAAAGCAGCGAAGAAAGCTTGAACACAATGTTGGTAGCGGGAGGGTTAGCTGGGGTAGCAAGCTGGGTTTTCAGCTACCCTTTGGATGTTGTAAAGACGAGGATTCAAGCTCAAACACATTGTTCGTTGAAATACAAAGGAATCACTGATTGCTTTCGAAGGAGCGTTGAGGAAGAAGGGTACGTTGTGCTGTGGCGGGGTTTGGGAACTGCGGTTGCTAGAGCCTTTGTGGTGAATGGTGCTGTGTTTTCTGCTTATGAGATTACTCTGAGGTGTTTCTTTAATTATTGAAAAATTTTAAATGTAGAAAATGTTACCAAAATGTTTTGTAGTGAGACATGAAAATGGGACAGCGCAATTGCGGTTTGATATAGTGGATAATAATGGGTTGCGTATCAGCTTTGAAGATATGGAGCTTTTCTTATTTTTTCTTGTGATCCTTGTGGCTAATTGTGTGTTGAATATTTTGCAGATGTTGGCAAAAGATTTTATATGGTATAGTTGGAGTAAAATATTTTTTAATAATTGATTTCTTTCATAAATAAAAATGGAAGGAATCTAAAGCAATAACCACAAGAGAGAGAATTTGAGAGATTGTGACATGAAGTTGTGATTACATCAAGTCCTTTTCCGAAAACTTGGTGAGTTTTGTCCAATTGGATTAATTCTTCATCTTTCTTTTGATTTCTTGTATTTCCGTTTCATCCCAACATACAAGCATTCCCTCTAAAAACATATTGTATTTCAAATTAATATATTTAATATTTACAATTTATTGTGGTCCAGCGTATTCCTGCTCTCTCTCTCTCTCTCTCTCTCTTATTCCAATACGGTACACCACACATTGGGATTGGGCTTTGATACTTTCGTGGTGGGCCTAATCAACGAGACAAAATCAGCCCGTGTAAGATAATTAACGGAATAAATGACTATTGATAATACATTGCCCATTTGATTTAGATATATGTCTTGGTTCATACACCTAACCTAACCCATTGCAGCATCGCCCTTTATTTCTGGGAACATTTCCATTAATGGGAGACGTTTAAAATTTAAAAAATAAATAAAAACCAAAGATAAAGCAGACAGGAATTAAAAGAAAGAGAAAGGGCCGGAAACCCAGGGCCCGTAGGCCCAAAACAGAAGAACGGTACAGCGCCGCAAATTGATGTGCTGTGTTTTCGCCATCGGCAGCCACCGGGCCCAAACCCAGCCCACGATGACGCCACGTGGCACGATCTCTCCCACAGCTAGCACAATTTTTGAATGTGAAGCCAAGCCGCGCAACGATAAATATAAAAAAGACACCGGTGGCCCCCACCCATGTGGGAGACCGGCACTAGTTCAAAAAAACCACGGCGGGGCCCTACACCGGCCACGTTACGTCGTCGTTTCCACAAACAAAGTCCGCACACTCTTCACTCTTTGCTGGTCACTCACTCATTCGCACGCCGGTACCACTTGGCACGTGCCAGCCAGGGCCTTGGGGTCTTCCCTTCTTCAAAAATTTTCAAAGCCACCACTCAAAATCTCATTCTCCAATCTCATTTGTTCATTACAGCATTTTTTTGCTTCACTCGCTCCCTATATCTCCGGCTTCACTCCACGGCACAGCCTCCATTGTGCTCCGTGAAGCTTCTCTTCAGCTTCTGGAAAGTTCCGATCTGATCTGATCGGATTGCAGCGATGAACGGAGCAGGGAGGCAGGGGCTGAGATCTGGTGCGGCGGGGGTGCACCACCAGCGCCAGTACTCCGACAACTTCCTTGACGGCTCTTCCAACAACAGGTGGCTCCAATCAGCTGGATTTCAGAACCTCCAGTCCAATTCCATTCCTCCGCTTCAGGTTCCGATCTTATCCTACTCTTTCGTTATTTTCGCCCTAACGGTGGTGATCTGTTCGCGATCTCGTCTAGGACCTTGGATTTGATGTGGTAGTTGCTTTGTGTTTTGGAATGCGAGCAGGACTTTAACTTGTACGGCGGTGGCGGAGCTCAGGGAGGGAGAGTGTACAGGAACTCGCAGAGGAGCTACAATGGAGGAAATGAGTTTTACATGGAGCCTTCCACGCCTCCAGGTAATTACCGCGCTTCGACGCAGAAAAAGAACGGCGAGGATTCGCCTGGTGATTTCAGCCCCGGCCTGTTGGATCTGCATTCCTTTGACACTGAGCTTCTCCCTGAGGTTGTTATTTCACTACTTTTTCTACTAATTTTTCCTTTTTACTCTTTCGTTGATTGTTCTACAGATTTGTATCTGGCCTTAGAATTATTGTTAGGGCTTGAAATTGTTCATACTGTGCGATGTTTGAGTTGTGGAAAATTTCTACTTGAGCTTCAATTGATCCTTAACTATGAACCTATACATGCGTTAAAATCTCGTGTTTTTAATTTCTCATTCCTTTTCATAAGATGGGATGGTTACTAACAATTCCTCAATCTAGTGTGATAGTGGGCTTGTTTTAGATATGCGTGTTAAGATTTTAAGTTTATCTTATAGGTGTATGAAATCTTAAATTTATCTTGTTTGAACTAGGATGGCCGATCTCTCATCTTCTCTTTGTAATGTAATTATGTAAGTAGATGCACAGGGGAAATGTGGCTTAAATTTGTTTGTAATTTGTGTATTGTGCATTTGTGCTAGATTCCAGCAACCAATGTATACGATGGCAACTCCCTGTATAAACCTGTCCGGGGTAGAAGCTCTGACGATTCTGAACCTTACATGAGCAAACAGACTGGCAGAGCTCGTGCTCCTGAAAACATCTTGAAAAGCTTTCCTGCAGACAAAGAAAGATCTAGTTCTGTAGCAAAGATCAAAGTTGTGGTATGTTCTCTCTCATTTCTTTTTTACCTTTGGTGTTTCATTTTAGATTGTTTTTGCTGACTATTCGCTGGTCACTGGAAAACTTTTTCTTAAAAACTGCAGGGACACAATTCTAAGCTTTGCAAGCATAGATAGAACTTTAATTTTAAATTTGTTCTAATGTTTGTGTGTTACAATTTTACAGGTTCGGAAGAGACCGCTTAATAAGAAGGAATTAGCAAAGAATGAGGAAGACATTATAGATACACATGCCAATTCTTTAACAGTGCATGAAACTAAACTCAAGGTGAGAAGTCAATGGTTCCAATGTGGTATAACTGTCCTTTTGAGAAATGTAAAATTAAGCAGCCCAAAATGAGTTATGTGAACCAATAAATCAAGTATGGCACTGCTGATGTGTTGGATATTTCTAAATTTGACAAAATCAAGGCAGATAATGACTAGAGATTAATAAATTTCTGTAGTCTGTAATTATCTGATATTCTGATTGACTGTGCTTATTTTAATAATTGAATAAGCTTTCTAACGATAGTATTGGACCAACTGCCAAAATTATACTCATTACTTCGTCAGTTGTGAGTTCTCATAAAAAGTTGCTGGTATGATCATCTAAAGATTTTAAAATCTACATGCCTTTCAGGTTGACCTTACTCAGTATGTAGAGAAGCATGAATTTGTTTTTGATGCTGTCTTAAATGAAGAAGTTACAAATGATGAGGTAATTATATTGTAGTTATATGTTCAGTTGAAAAGACTGAATTGACAATATATATCCCTACTTTTGTAACCTTTTTTATAACCTTTTTGTTTCTTTAGGTGTATCGTGAAACAGTTGAGCCCATAGTTCCAATTATCTTTGAGCGTACTAAAGCAACTTGCTTTGCATACGGGCAAACAGGTGATAGCAGCCTCTCAATTTTGATTTAACTGCTGTTACTGCCTGCTTGATGACAGGCATATTATATGATTATTTGTGATATGATACTTCCACTTCATACTTCATATCATGTACTTCTCTGGAATTCCAACTATTTCTTTTCACCCCTGTCCTTCCAAAGCTTAAAGTTTTGGTCATCAACAAAAAGGACGTGAGATTTAATAATTTTCTGTTTCATTTCTGTAATTATATCTATGGAAGGTTATCTTCTTCAATCTTAATGTCTGTCATTTAGCGTGGGCATGGTGATTTGTGATTGATATTACCAAATGTTTTCGTCAATGCCTGCACACTATTTTATGTCAAAGCTACATTCTTAAGTTGTGTAAAGGCATATGTATGTTCTTTGCTGATATTCCATGCCATATTGATATAACGCTGATAATTTGCACTATGAATGCACTACTAAATACTGTCTTCTGCTTATCTAGGAAGCGGAAAAACTTACACAATGAAGCCATTGCCACTTAAAGCATCAAGGGACATCTTGAGATTGATGCACCATACTTACAGAAACCAGGGTTTTCAATTGTTTGTCAGTTTCTTTGAAATATATGGTGGGAAGCTTTTCGATCTCCTTAATGACCGAAAGTAAGCAAATCCATTCTTGCTTGCACCTGCAAATCTGTATTCTTGAGGTCTAATTTTGTACTTGTGCAGAAAACTTTGCATGAGAGAGGATGGTAAGCAGCAAGTTTGCATTGTGGGTTTGCAAGAGTACCGAGTAGCGGATGTAGAGAACATTAGAGAACTGATTGAGAAAGGAAGTTCCACAAGAAGTACGGGCACTACAGGTGCAAATGAGGAATCTTCACGGTCACATGCTATACTTCAACTTGCTATCAAGAGGTCAATTGATGGCAATGAATCCAAACCTCCCCGTCTTGTTGGCAAGCTCTCGTTTATTGACCTTGCCGGAAGTGAACGTGGAGCAGATACCACAGATAATGACAAGCAAACAAGGTATGATTGACTGATTGAACTTGACTTTGATGAGGTGGATTTATGTTGTTTCTTATCTCTGTTGAAAGTACCAAAAATTGCCTTACTGTTTTTTATTAAAGATATCTCAGATTTGTGATTCTAATTACTTCTATTTATTTCAATGTTTGCCGTCATGAATTGTAAGATGGCCAGCCTGCATTCTGATACCAGTCTAATCAAATTGTTTGTTTCGTGGGTTGTTTCAAATTATTAAATGATGCAGAATAGAAGGTGCTGAGATAAATAAGAGCTTACTCGCCCTAAAGGAATGCATAAGAGCTCTTGATAACGATCAGGGGCACATTCCTTTCAGAGGCAGTAAACTGACTGAAGTTTTGAGGGACTCATTTGTTGGCAATTCTCGCACTGTTATGATATCCTGCATATCACCCAGCTCTGGTTCATGCGAACACACTCTGAATACATTAAGATATGCTGACAGGTAATGATGAATTTTCAGTTGTTGGTGGTAAATTTTTAACTGCAGGTCTATATCCGCTACTCGTTCAAACCACCCACACCTCACACAAGCATACAATGCAATCACGAATGTGCACAAAGAATAACAGAAAACTAATGGTTTCACTGTTACAAAATGAATGAAAATCCAGGGTAAAAAGCCTGTCGAAAGGGAATAATTCCAAGAAGGATGTTTTATCTTCTAATTTCAACCTTAAAGAATCAACTACAGTTCCCTTATCTTCCGTTACTGCATCAACCTATGAGGATCGGACATCTGATACATGGCAAGATGAAAATGATGGGGATGATTTTAGTCCTTCTGAAGAGTATTATGAGCCGGTGAAACCATCATTCAAGTATAATGGAAAGGTGGAGGCATATGCTACAGTAGATGACAAATTGAAGAAACCCAGTGGTCAGGTCAAATGGAAGGACCTTCCAAGAGGTGAACCTAAACCTACGCAGCCAGAGGATGATTTGAATGATCTCTTACAGGTAAGGTTTCTGGCTACTAAGATAATGTTTTTTACATAAAAATCTAGAGCTCATATTACCTCAATTATATGCCATAATTTCAGGAAGAAGAGGACCTTGTAAATGCTCACCGTACACAAGTAGAGGAGACCATGAATATTGTTAGAGAGGTATTTGAATTGTCTGTTATTCTTTTATCATATCATTTACTATTTTTAATGACTGATGCAACTATGAGGTTTGCAACTGGCATATGTGTCTCGACCTTTGACATTTGGGATTAGTTTTCTAGTGGCTTCATCTTAGGTAGTGAGTCACCGCGTAACATGACTATTTTTTATTTTTCTTTCTTCACAAGTAGCATAATCTTTTAAGCATGCAATAATTCTTACTGAATGTTTTCCGTGGTTTGAGTGTTTTTTCTAGGAAAAATTGTTTAGTTCCTAGCTAGTGGTTGCCACTGCTTGCTTCCATGGAGTGGTGTGAAGTCCTTAATTTTTTGGGTATTCATATTTTTATCTTCACTGCACATACAGGAGATGAACCTCTTGGTTGAAGCAGATCAACCAGGGAATCAGCTGGATGATTATATAACCAAACTAAATGCCATTCTTTCTCAGAAGGCTGCTGGCATCCTGCAGTTACAGACCCGTTTAGCTCATTTTCAGAAACGTTTAAAGGAGCATAATGTTTTGGTTTCTTCTGCTGGTTACTAATATCATTTGAAAGAGGACACCTAATGAGAAGAGGTGGTTTTATTTGTGTGGCTGGAATAGTTGGAATTGTGATTGAGTTGGAGATTATGTGGCATCATGACGTGGCACTCGATTCATCATCATTTGGTACCTTGGCTATTCGCCTGTGGATCCAAAAGCCGGAGTCTGCATTTTTCTCTTTACCCTTCTGAGCATGTAGATTTGTATTGGTTTCACGCGCTGCTACAATGGCAATGTATCCATGTATAAAGTTCTACATCGATGTTTGATTGGTCAATGGAGTATTTCTTATTGAATATTCTACTACCGCTTCTTCGGTAGCGGATAAGTTATACTCTTTTTTCTTTCCATGCGGCGAGTTGCCTGTGATGCAATTTATTCAGGTGTTAAACGCCTTTTTGTTACTGTATATGTATCCTAGTTAGCATTTTTGATTGCATTGCTGTGACAAGATTATAAATAATGAAGTCACGGTTAAGCAGTTATCTGTTAGTGCAAAGAAGAGAAATTAATATAACCTATTAACCGATTATATTTTTCGCGGAACGTGTAAACTATAGTATATAGTTACAAAAAAAAAATCATATTCACAGTAATCTTTATTTTTCATGAAAAAAAAAAAGAGATGACCATATCTCATGAAAAATATATATTAAAGATAAATTTTGTTTTTGATAAATAAAACAAAGTTATAACTTATGAAAAATGACTCTTAATTTAAGAAGTTGTTGTTAGTGAAAAAGAGAAAGTCCAAGGTTATGGAAATTGCAATTTATTGAAAATTATTTTTGAGTCAAAATTTAATACTATAGCTACGAAAAATGTATATTAATAATAAACTTTGTTTTACACAAAAAAAAAAGTTATAGTCTATGAAAAATGATTATTAATCTAACAAGTCATTTTTAGTGAAAAATACAAGGTCTTAGGTTACAAAAAATGCATTTTACAAAAAATTATTTTTGAGTGTAAATCTAATGTTTTAATATATAATAATGATAAAGTTTATTTTTAACAAAAAAGACAAGACTATAACCTATGAAAAATGGTCATTAATCTTAAGTTGTTTCTAGTGAAAAAAAAAGTTATAGGCTATGAAAATTGTAATTTACCGAAATCATTTTTGAGTGAAAATCTAAGACTATAGAC
>QANU01095819.1:1834684-1887259 GCA_003254905.1 Nissolia schottii | reverse complement strand
TAGTATGCATGTTCACTTAGAAACACCTGAGCGGCCGGTTGATAAGTGAGTTAAAAGGATCCCCCGACGCCAAGGTAAACCACTAAGGACGAATGTTCTCACCCCCACTCACTTATGCTTCCAGGGGCAGACGTGAGCTATGAGAAGCAACCAGAGGATCAAAAGAAAGAACGGAGGACAAGCCATCAATGACGAACAGACAGATCTTCAAGGCTATGGAGACATGTTGGGCCAGTTATGCACTAGTTGAACTTTATGATGTATATGGATGATTATAACATGTATATGTACTTTATTATAATATTATGTGATTTGTTGTACTCATTTGTGACGGACCATGTATTGATTATGTAATTGCTTAGACTAAGGATAATGAATATTCATAAGTCCTATCGTTGTCTTATATACTGTGATTCACACATGGCTCATATTTTGTAAATAAGCACTCAGTAACAAAGTTTTAAATTGGTCCATATTTTCCTTAATCTAGTATTTTCGAAAAAGTAATAAGAGACTATAAGTATTCCCACCAAGTGATTAACAACCTAGTGAGCATTGCGTACTACTCGAGGGTATGCAGTTAGCTAGGGTGTTACATAGGCAAGCTGAAATTTTTCCTAAGAATGGAGATTGCTAGGTCTGCAAAAGGAATCCATTTGTATCAAAGAAAATATGCACTTGATCTACTTGGTGCCTATAACATGTTGAATGCCAAACCTACCAACACACCCATGGACTATCACTCACAGCTGAGCAAGCAAACTGGAGTACCTCTAGAAGATCTCACTGCTTACAGGAAGCTTGTTGGGAAGCTACTCTATTTGACCAACACACGCCTAGACCTATCCTTTGCTGTTGGCAAATTAAGCCAATTCTTAGATTGTGCCACTGACATTCACCTACAAGCTGCTCACAGGATCCTAAGGTACATCAAGAAGGCACCAGTAGCAAGACTGTTCTTTTCTGCAGCATCTGATGGCACAATCCGTGGCTACACAGATTTTGACTGGGGCGCATGCTTGGACACTAGACGATCAGTTAGTGGTTTTTGCTTCTTCCTTGGTTCATCTCTTATTTCTTGGAAAAGTAAAAAAGCAATCCATAATCTCCAGATCTTCCTCAGAAGCTGAATACAGGGCACTAGCAATTGCCTCATGCGAAGCACAATGGCTGTTATTTCTGCTCCAGGATTTGCAGATTCCTCACCCCAATCCTATGCTCATTTACTGTGACAACAGATCAGCCATTCATATTGCCACTAATCCCGTCTTCCATGAGCGAACCAAGCACATCGAAATTGATTGTCACCTTGTTCGAGACAAGGTACAATCAGGTGCTCTTTAACTCATCCCCATTGCCTCTCACAATCAGATTGCAGACATGTTTACCGAGCCATTGGCCCCGGGGCCATTCAACATTTTAAATGGCAAGCTGGGCATGTTAAACATACATGCTCCACCTTGAGGGGGGTGTAGAATATATATTACTAATTGTAATTGGTGAATTAGTTGACTAACTATTTAATTAAACCGTTGCTCGTTCCACAAGCAACCTGCTAGCTGTCACTTGTAACTAACCAGTAGTTAGTTAGTTAGTTTTGTTAGCTTTCTTCCTTGCTATGTAAGCAAGTATCTTGTATATAAACTCTTGTACTGCATTACTTCAGAACTCAATGTATACAATTCAGTTCATTCCAAATTTTCCCTGAATCTTCTCTTCTATCTCCATATTCGGTTCTCTCTGCATATGCTGGTTGCTGCCATTGCTTTGCACCAAGACCCTCACCATGTATTTTTACAACTATAGCTCATGAAAAATGGTCATTAATATAAGAAGTTATTTTTAGTGAAAAATGGAAGGTCCAAGGTTACAGAAATTACAATTTATTAAAAATCATTTTTGAATGAAAATCCAAGGCTATGGACCTACGAAAAATGCATATTAATGAAAAACTTTGTTTTTCACAAAAAAAGATATGACTATAACCTATGAAAGATGATCATTAGTCTAAGAAGATGTTTTGAGTGAAAAATAGATGGTCATAGGTTACAAAAATTGTATTTTACCGAATATCATTATTGAGTTAAAATTCAAAGCTATAGGCTATGAAAAATGCACATTATCGCTAAACTTTGTTTTTGAGGAATAAGAAATGGCTATAACCTTTGAAAAATTGACATTAATCTAAGAAGTTAGTTTTAGTGAAAAAGAAAAGGTCAAAGGTTACGAGAATTGCAATTTACCAAAAAAAATTTCTTAGTGAAATTTCAAGGCTATAGTCTATGAAAAATGCATATTAATGATAAACTTTGCTTTTCACGAAAAAGACAAGGCATAGCCTATGAATGATGATCATTAAGCTAAGAAGTCATTTTTAGTGAAAAATTGAAAGACTTAGGCTATGGAAATTATATTTTGTTGAAAATCATTTTTGAGTGAAAATTCAAGGTTATATAATGCATATTGACAATAAAGTTTACTTTTAATAACCTATGAAAAATAGAAATTAATCTGAGATGTCAATTTTTTGTGAAATAGAGGAGGATATATGCTACAGAAAATGCAATTTACCAAAATCATTCTTGAGTGAAAATTGAAGGTTTTAGCCTACGAAAAATGCAAATTGACGATAAAAAAAATTGACCAAAAAGACATGATTGTATCCTATGAATGATGATAATTAATCTAAGAAGTTGTTTTTAGTGAAAAATAGATGGTCATAGGTTATGAAAATTACATTTTTTCAAAAATCAATTTTGAGTGAAAATCCAATGCTATAAAGCATATTAACGATAAGTTTATTTTTAACGAAGAAGACAATATTATCACTTATAAAAATGGTAATTAATCTAAGAATTCATTTTTAATGTAAAAGAGAAGGTCATAGGCTACAAAATTGCAATTTATCGACAATCATTTTTGTGTGGAAATTCAAAGTTATACAAAAAATACATATTAACGATAAACTTTGTTTTTCACGAAAAACACAAGGTTATAACCTATGAAATGTGATCATTAATCCAAGAAGTCGTTTCTAGTGAAAAATAGATGGTCATAGCCTACAAAAATTGCATTTTACTGAAAATCATTTTTTATTTAAAATTCAAGACTATAGGTTACAAAAAATGCACATTAACGATAATTGTTTTTGACGAATAAAACATGACTATAGCCTATGAAAAATGGTCATTCATCTAAGAAGTTCTATTTAGTGAAAAAGAGAAGGTCAAAGACTACGGGATTTGTGTTTTACCAAAAAAATCATTTTTGAGTGAAAATTTAAGGTTATAACTTACAAAAAATGCATATTAATGTTAAACTTTATTTTTTTACTAAAAAGACAAGGCTATATAGCCTATGAAAGTCGACTATTATTCTAAGATGTCGTTTTTAGTGAAAAATAGAAGGACACCGGCTACGAAAATTGTATTTTGCTGAAAATTATTTTTGAGTGAAAATGCAATGTTATAATATAATACATATTAACCATAAAATTTATTTTTAACAAAGAAGAGAAGGCTATAGTTTATGAAAAATAACAATTAATCTAAAAAGTCATTTTTAGTGTAATAGAGAATACATAAGCTATAGAAAATATAATTTACTGAAAATCATTTCTGAGTGAAAATCTAAAGCCTACGAAAAATACATATTAATGATAAATTTTGTTTTTCATGAAAAAGACATGGTTGTACCCAATGAAAGATGATCAATAATCGAAGAAGTTGTTTTCAGTATAAAAAATAGATGATCATAGGCTACGAAAATTACATTTTTCTAAAAATTATTTTTGAGTGAAAATTCAATGTTGTAATTCATATTAATGATAAAAGTTATTTTTAACAAAAAAGAAAAGGCTATTGCCTATGTAAAATAGTCATTGATCTAAGATGTCGTTTTTAGTAAAATAGACAAGGTCATAGGCTACGGAAATTACAATTTACCCAAAATCATTTTTGAGTGAAAAATTATTTTTAAAATGCATATTAACGGTAAACTTTATTTTTGATAAATAAGACATGACTATAGGCTATAAAAATTGGTTATTAATCTAAGAAGTCATTTTTAGTGAAGAAAAAGAATGTCAAAGGTTATGGAAATTGCAATTTATCGAAAATCTTTTTTGAGTGAAAATTTAAGACTATATACAATTCAAGAATTTATGTGGCTTGGCGTGTATATGCGGAAGAATGAGGCTAACGAGACATAAGGAAAAAAGTGATAAGATTTGTAGAACATCATGCGGAAGATTGTGACCTTGATAAATTGATAATGACGTAGTTCCTCCTTGTTACTACATGTTCAACTTAAATTGGTGTAATGATATTTGTACATTAAATATGGTGTAAATATTAAATTTTTTCTCTTACACATACAATGAGATCCATATTCACATCGTTCATTAGCCTCTACGATGTGTATACGAGTGAAACTTAGTGTCTCTTGTTCATGTTTGGAGACATCATTTAATTAAAAATGTTATTTGTGCACTAAGCATATTATAGACAGGGTAGCTATGTGCTAGATTTTACAGAGTTTTATGGTTTGTTGTCTGACGTGATCTCATTTTGTTGAGTAGTTGCTGCTAGAAGTAACAAAATATAAATAATGTGGCGCTAAAAGTGAAATATTGGTTTCAAAATTTGCCCAAAAACTATTGGAGGAAAGAAATTTGATAGTGGTTAAAAAGAAAACTATTATTTGTACTTATTATATATGAGATATTATGTTCATTCGCTAGTTATTATTAGATTATATGTTATTAAATGTGGATCTCGAGTCTTTTTAAAATTTTATTTAATAATATATATGATGCAAGTCGATACGATATATCATATAAAATAAATTCAAATAATATTACTCCAATAAAAAATAAAAAGTGGCTGGAATGAAAAGAGAAAAAAGAAGATGAAGGAAAAAGCCCACCTAACCGACTATTAATATTCAATTTGAGGGGCATACATGTCTTTTTATGTTTTATCTCTTTCCCCCGTCATGCCCATTTTTGGTGGTTGTTTCATTTTCATTGAAAGTCGATACTGCTGCAACTGGGTTTTCGGACTTCCAATCACAGAAGCCATAACCAAGAGAAACCGAGACCAATTTCGAGAGAAAGATGTCCAATATGAGCTTTCTGTCCCTTCTAGTCTATTTCAAGTTGATTTTTATGGCTTCCATTGTTATTTGGAATAGTTTATAACTACCACAAACTTGCAATGCAATTTTTTTTTTTTTATTACCCTCGTATCACATAACAAAACTTGAAATTTTTTTTACAAGATTCAAAGCATCTCTGAGCAAGATACCAAATACAGTCATCAAGTTTACAAAATGGGAAAATGACCAAAAAAAAAAAAAGAGAGAGCTAGAGATTCTTATACTCTGTAATTCATTATTGATGAATTTTGATGGACTCAAACTTTCAAGCATGAAACAACCATTAAAAAAAAACCAAAAGAAATAAAAAAAAAATATACATAAAAATGAAAATAGTAGGAACTCAAACCAAACCAAACAAACTCGATGATGCAGCATTCTGTAACATTCTTTCCATCAGTGGTTTCCTCTTATCTACAACCTGATATTGAGCCATGTCTTCTCTTTGACATTGAGCGTTTGACTTTGACCCTGACAGAAGAAGGTTGTGGAACAAGAGAGATCTCAGAGTGGATATCAACGAAAAACTTGTCCACAATGTCCAAATAAACAGGACTTGTGAGGCGAGAATAGTAATGCAGCGCCTCTTCTATGTCCAGCACCTGCTCTACATCACCCGAATCCATCATCTCCAGCTCCTTCATCCTCTGTGCCAAAACATGTTGATGAGAAGAATCTTCCTCCTTCTTCTTCTTCTTCTCCTCTTTGATTGCTCTGTCTTCTTCTTCTTCAGGAACAACACCACCACCCTTTTGTGGACTTCCTGCAACTGAAGCAGCAGCATCTTGATCACGATCTTCCATTGCTGCTGGATCTCTTGGCATGGAGATTCTGTCAAGATCAGATTGAAGCATGTCATAGAACTCATTGTAGAACCGGTCGCTCCTGTAGGATCTTGCGTTGGCGCTTCGGCCGAGGAATGGATTGAAGGAGAGTGATCTTGGGAGTTTTTGGTACCCTCCAAAGAGCATGGACTTGAAGTTTCTGAGGGTCTTGTGGGCCAGAACCTTGGTCTTTCTAATGGTTTCTCTTAGCAGCATTTGTGGTTTCTGCTGTGAAGAAAAAGATGGTCTACCTTCTTGTTCTATGGCAATTGCTGAGATACTGTATATTAATCTTGTGCAGTTGGCGTTTCTTTTCACTCTCTTGCATTCTCCAATGTTGTCAGTGACTCTTAGGTTTATATATAAAGAGAATTAATTTTTTTATGGTAACTAGTTTGTTAAGGTTTACGAGAGACAGGTTATCTAATATGAAAAAAAAAATGGAGTTAATCTTTAAATTCGTCTATTAATTTGTCACCTTTAGTTAAGTTCATTTATATGTTATGAAAATAATCATATTACTCATTCAACTAAAAGTTAGTTAGTTAATTTTTAAGAAGAATAAATTTAACTAATTTTGACAACTTGAGAAACTAATATGACTATGTCTATAATATGAAAATGAACTTTATTGATGCTAATAATTCTAACAGTAAATTTCAAAGTTTACTTAAAAAGGTTCTTAAATATTTTGAGAGAAAAAATAATTCATTTTACTCCGTATCATTTGTTAAATAAAAAGAAGTGATTAACAATGATGACCACAAAATTAATGAATCAAGTGATAAATATATGGAAAAAAAAAGAGGAATTTAATATAAGAATATCTCAGGTACTATAAAGGGGGTTATGTGTTTCCTCTATCTAGGTTCCAATCTTTACCCTTGTTGTCCACGGCATCCCATGCTCTCTGTCCCTTTCAAACCCCTCTGTCTCTCTCTATGCATGAAAGTTTCAAAGCTGGTGACCATATGATATTATAATATGACAATTATCAGTTTTAAGGACCAAAGTACTTCAGGGTCCCAGTCCTTGGGAGAGATTTTTCACTTTGATATAGTAATGATTGTTACTGTTTGGGGTTAAAAATAATTGAAAGAAAAAGAAAAGAGCATAAGACTCAGGGCTTTAGTATCTAAATTGTCACATGTATTGTATTGTTTTTGACCAAGTGCTGTTGAAAGTGCAGTGTCATTGATTAAGATGCAAAGCTAAAGGTGGTGGTGGTGGGGGTGGGGGGTGGCTAAAGCCTAAAAGATTAAAACAAGAAGTTGCGTAGATTGTTGTTATCCAAATTTGAAACCTTGGGACCCCAGAAATCCTTATGAAGTTATTGAATTTTTCGGAGGTCTATGGTTTTTGGCCATGCAAAATTAGTTTTGGAAGTAACTAATTACTTTAATGCGCCTCCTAAGCAGAATCAGCTACTGCCTTTAACAAAAAAATCACCACTGGTTCAAGATAGACCTTTCTTTTGTTTAGGAGCGAGTATGACGTTACATATTCACACATATTTTTGAAGACCTTATTTATTTTAAGAAAGAGGAGCATGGTCCCGAATCTAGAGTAGTGAAAAATGTAATTAATTTTGATATAGGAAGATAAAATGAGTGTGTGAGTGAGTTGCATTCTGTTCCCTGTAGAGTGAGGTCACTTTCTGACACTTGGCAGTGTTTAAGTCCTCCACCTACCTACTGTCCTAAATTATCAAGTTGTTAAAGCGATTGCACTTGTTAAACAAGAGCTACTGAACAACACTACTTGTAAGTATCCCACAATTAATAGATTTTTGTTTTGGACAGAGTTTTAGTCTTTTAACAGATGGTGGTCAGACATTTATTTCGTGTGTGTGGTGATATTGCGAAGGGGTGTCCTAAGGGGGACAAACAAAAATTATCTTGGATTGTTATTATGGGCCAGAAAGAAGCAGGACAAAGGAGGGACCTCGTGCACAAAATTAAGGACACTTTATTTTATTCAAATTTGGGCGCGCCAAGATCGGCTTGTAAGGGTTATGACCAGCATTCTTTTACTTTAGCTTCAAAGAAAGTGGCAGCACTCTTAATTAATTTGCTTGTTCAAGAGCAACAACTTTACTACGAATAGCATAGGGATATAATGAGTTTATCACACATGGATAGATCTTAACATTATCCAATCATTCTGTTATATGGCTCCTGTTATTTCATTATCACTGTCCACTCCTATTAGATTTGATATAATTTATATGATGTTAATAATTCTTATGAAAGCACTAACAATTAATATTTTTCGCAGGCACCTGAAGTATCACTTATATGTACTCACAACTAATAATAAAATATCATTTGGGGATAAGAACCACCACTTATTTATACATTTGTGTGAAGTGACATTCCATTATGAAAAATGCCTTGTAGACCAAGAAATTTTCTCACGTTTATGTGCAAATGAGATGTGATTGGTTCAGGACAATGTAACTTCCATTTATTGAACTTTTTTATTTGTTTGAGCCATATTTTACCATTTTACCCATTATAACTAACATTGCTCATTATTTCTCATACATCAAGCCTTCCGGACACATAACATTCCTCTTACATTATTGGTAGGGAACGCAGAAGCGTTCCATGCGCATACAAAAATTTCTTCATAATAGTAACTCTTCACTCTTATTCTTATTTACAAAAGTAAATACTATTTTATCAAGAAAATATTTTATTTTTATATTTCTTTGGGTCAGCCATTCAGATACTGGCCCAAATTCCAAAAAGCCAAACCCAAATATTCAAATGGATTTGTACATATCCAACAAAAACAGAAAAACCGTTAAAAAGCCCAGTTTGATCAGTGGGCTAGCCCATTCACTATCCACCCCATAAGCCCACAAACAAATCCATATTGAACTGGGTTACGCCAACCCTAGACCCTCTCATTCGCGTTCAGAGGTATAAATACGCAGATTCGTCTTCTTCAGCCACTTAGCTCCTTCCTTCGCTTCATCGTCTAGGGTTTTTTTCTTTCACATCTGCGTCAATGGTACTCTCTACCTTCTCTCTCTATCTCTACATTTTAACGTGATGCTCATTTCTGTTTCTCTGTGTGTTTGTTTGATGCTGATTTCGTGAGTGTGTGTGAACGGAATATCGCAGGGGAAGGGAACGGGGAGCTTCGGTAAGAGGAGGAACAAGACCCACACTCTCTGTGTGAGGTGCGGCCGCCGCAGCTTCCACCTCCAGAAGAGTCGCTGCTCCGCCTGCGCTTTTCCCGCTGCTCGCAAGAGGAAATGTAAACCTTAATTCATTCATTCCTTGCTCGATCTGTGTTTTCCGGTAGCGTTTCCTTAATTTCTTCACCATGATGATGATGATGATTAACGATTATGGATTTCAGATAACTGGAGCGTGAAGGCCATCCGCAGAAAGACCACCGGAACCGGTAGGATGAGGTACATGCGCCACGTGCCTCGCCGCTTCAAGAGCGGTTTCAGAGAAGGTAATTTCTCATTTTCTGTTCAGATCTTCATTGTGTTTAGCTATCATTTTGTTGATATGATTGTGATTTGTTGTTAATCAGGTACTGAAGCTGCTCCAAGGAAGAAGGGAGCAGCTGCATCTGCCTAAGCCCTTGGATTGAAAGATCGTTGTTTTGCTGGGTACGGAAATAGAGTCTTGGACTTTTTTTTGTGGTTGGGACAAGGCTTTAGGCTTTTGGAATATTTCATTATTTTGATAGCCTCGTTGCTTCTGTGTCTCTATTTTGTTTCCTTCAATTTGTAGTTGGTTTATATTTCAGCAAGATGATTATCAGACCTTTTGGTTGTTCTGTTGGATTGTATGACATTCATAGTTTTGGTTTTAATTGGTTTTCATTTTGGAAATACATAACCCCTTGTCCAAGTTATCGTTGTTAATTTGCTCTGCTGGTAACTAGTGAGCTGTAATTAGTTGAATCATGTGAATGTTGGTTGAGATTGGGTTTTCTGATAAACCTGGTCTGCTCCTCCAACATATGGCTGTTCAGATATTTGTCAACTTGTTATTTTCCATGCACACGTGTGTTAGAATTAAGTAATCCTCCTGATAAAATTTCTACTGCTGGTGACCGCCAGAGTTCTATGTTGCTTTTGAGGCATTGTTTTAGGGTGCTTGTGATTGTTGAGCATCTTGATTGAGTGGTAGTAAAATAGGTATGAGAGAAATGGAATTTGAATTTATATCTTTAAACAAAATACTTTACTCTTTCAACATGCTGTCACTTGAGCTTATAAACTGTTGGAGTAGCCCTAATTTGAACTGCTTCATTTGAGTAAGGATGTGCTTCACAAATATAAACAGTTGCATGTGCTGGACCACCTTGTTATGTTCAATAATGTCTGTACGTTTGGAATGTGCAAAAATTTTGTTCAATTGAATTTCTCTCCCATTTTCATTGGGGTGGTGTTGTCATACTTTACAATTTACATGTGATGTAATTGTTTACTTAATTTAGAACCCGTAGTGTTTTTGGCGCAAGTCATTGATTGTACTGTTCACCCTTGGTTGAAAGAAATATATGCAGGTACTATTTAGGCAACGCACTTGTTGCAACTGAACTTTAGGTTGATAGGAATTGGTTTTTCAGATGTTAATGATTAACGAATGACTCGAGCTGGTTATTATGCAAGTGATGCATACGGGTCTATATTACATGGTGAGATTAGTTATTGTTATTTTGATTTGCATCGGGCTGATTCATGATAAGAATGTTGATGCACCATAGTGGTGTGATTTCATCGAAGTTGATTTAGCTTGTACTTATTGAGCTGTTTGTGTGATACCATAGACCGATTGGCTACCAAGAGCTTTGTTCACATTATCGACTTGATTAGGGATGTTATTCGTTGACTGGCGGTTTGGCAAGCGGTGATACACGATTTAAAACTATCATTAAACGAATTTCTTAGTAGTCTTGGGTTAATTCCGTGTGATCTTTGATATTTCAAAATTGGTCGATTGCATGCAATTCCATTTACGTCAATCAGGGTTGAGCAGTGAAGAGATAGAAGTGAGCCAATCTTGAATGTCATTTTGCAAGAAATAATCATCATATCCTAAGGGATAGCGTTTTATGTCAAACGGATCAGGAGAATCTGATACACTTTTTCTTCTACTTTTAGGTTATTGTCAGCGTGTTATGATCTCACGAGATGCATGCTTTTCTTGATGGAGGCTCCACCTGCTTGAGTACCTAGTAGTTCTGGAGTTGCCGACTAAAGCTGTAGCTTAATCAGTTAGTTAATACGAGCGCTGTTCGATTATAAAGACCAAGTTTTCGGGTAAAATTGAAATAATGTATATGGTAACGTTAATATGTGCGTGAGTGCTTATTTTCCTCACTTTTGTTTTAATAGTCAGAGGAAAAGTACAAGTAATAAAATGTGTCTTTATCTCTAGTAGTTATATTCTAAAACTTAACATTTAGACATAATTAAAAAAAAAAAAACAAGGTATTGGTGGAGTGGTAGAAATATATTAAGGCCTCATGGAGAGATCCTCTTATTCCTAGTTGGGGTTTTAGTTTCGTTTGAGAAAACTTTTTATGCACAAAAACAAAAAAACACACAAAAAAAAAATGCTGGTTTCACAAATTTTATGTAATATTTATAAGTTACACCCACTATTTGAAGGTGTTGAAATTGTGTATAAAAAGAATTTGTACGAGAGAGCATAAGATCTTAATCCTTCTTTTTTCCTGGATTGATTTGGGATTGGATTTCCTGCTCTATTGCTAGAGCGATATTAGTTGCTCTTGCTCCACCGTTCCCCCAGTCAAGGGCAATTCAAATTAAAGTACTATACCTTGAAAATTCACATATTTTAATATCATTGAACAAACATCACCCGTTTTATTTTGATGCCAACTGAACAAACTACTTAAAATGGATTTTGGAAATAAAAGAGAGAGTGTGATGTGGCTTTTTAGTTGCAAGGCGGTATAGTACAATAACAAATGATCGTATGTCTGTATAAGTGGGTGAAGTTAGGAAAATAATAATAAATAATAAATAAGAGATACTACTGGACTGGTTGGTAATTGGGTCATATACATCACAGATTGCGAAGAAAGGAAGGAAAGTCATCCATGGCATCTCGCCGTCGCATGCTATTGAAGGTCATCATCCTCGGAGACAGCGGGTATGTATCTCTGCCTCCGATCACCTCCTTTTTCTTTTCCTTTTCATAAATAATTAAATAAATATAAAAATAGCAAGTGATTGACATTTATATTTGATTCAATAGATTTGTAGTTTAATGAGGGATTGTGCCCATTCATGCTGGCTTGATTGTGCTTTAGAGAGCTCATGGTGTCAGCTATATGCTAGTTAAGCCATTCATCAAGTTTTACTTGCTAATTTGTTTATCTTAATTTTTTGACAGGGTTGGTAAAACATCACTGATGAATCAGTAAGCCGGAAGCTCAATGTTTTTATTTGTTCATTTATTTATTACATGAGTCTTTTCTTTGATTAATTGATTAGTGTTCATACTGTTTCTCCCCTGTATCCAGGTATGTGAATCAGAAGTTTTGTAATCAGTATAAGGCTACCATTGGTGCGGATTTTCTCACCAAGGAAATTCAGTTTGAAGATAGGTTGTTCACTTTGCAGGTACTCCTGCTGATTTTTAGTTTTCCATTTCATAATACCTTCTCGTCACTGTGTTTTGTCTAGTTCTTTCTTTTCGTATGCACTGTGTGATTCATGTTGTTGTAATAAATGAATTAGCGTAGATTACGTGAGACCCATTTAGGAATTTAGTTTTTATTTTTTTATTTTTTTTATGAGACATTACCATTTTGGATTATCAACTGAAAAGTATATAAATAAAGAGAAATAAGAAGCAAATGGTCAGGTATTGTGAAACTCCCTTGTTTTAAGTTTTAGTTCTTGTTTGAATGAAATAATTGTCATTGTGATTGAGATGTGATGCTAGATCAATGTTTAGGTTGTATTTTAGACCATCATACTTTATTCAATGGTTCTGTATTCTTCAACATGTTTGAAATATACGGAAAAGAAATCGTATGTTTGAAGTTTGCTCACACTTTATATACGTTTAATAGCATTTATGTTTAATTATTTGAGATGTTCTCCCCATATGTGCAGATCTGGGATACTGCTGGTCAAGAGAGGTTTCAGAGTCTTGGTGTGGCGTTCTACCGAGGTGCAGACTGCTGTGTCCTTGTTTATGATGTAAATGTCGCGAAATCTTTTGACAACCTTAACCACTGGCGAGAAGAATTTCTTATTCAGGTGAATAAAGTCTTTGGCTTCACATTTATCTCAACACAAATACTGAAGAACCTTAATTGAAAAAGTTGTGAATGATTTCATTTTCAGGCCAGTCCATCTGACCCCGAAAATTTCCCCTTTGTGGTCCTCGGTAACAAAATAGATGTCGATGGAGGGAACAGCCGAGTTGTAAGTTAGTTATCACCTCATAGCATAATTGCTTCTTAACATATATTAATGGGTTTTTTTCTCCAAAAGCAGTAATCTTTAGTTAATGGATTTTCTGCTAAAGTTAGGTGAAGATAATGTGTTGTGGGGGGATAATTTGGCATGTCTGCATTTGTTACAATCTCTTTTGTTGCAGGTTTCTGAGAAGAAAGCAAAGACATGGTGTGCCTCCAAGGGAAACATACCATTCTTTGAGACCTCTGCAAAAGAAGGATTTAACGTTGAAGCTGCTTTCCAGTGTATAGCCAAAAATGCTCTCAAGAACGAACCTGAAGAAGACTTGTGAGTTTTCCTGAATTATACTATCTTTAAGTTTTCTATTTTCACCACTAGGGAAGAACGCATAACTCTCATAACATGTTATTTCAATTGTAGCACTTGCTAGTTTCAAGTTATTCTCTTTAAGTAGGATGGTTGGAGAACTCTTTGTCATTGTTGGATATTTCCTTTGACTGATGGTTGTTGGTTATGACAGATACATGCCTGATACAATTGATGTCGACCGCGGCGGACGGCAGCAAAGGTCCACAGGCTGTGAATGTTGAGTAGAGTTCTTTGGACCAACATCATTTGCTTGTTTGGAGCCAAAATACAACGTGCTTCAAAGTGGTGAGTTATTGTTAGTCATATTTCAATGATGAAAAAAAACGTAGGACAAATTTCAAACTCTTTTGTATTCTCACTAGTGGGTTAGATGTCCTCTTGTTTATTCTGCTACTGACTACTTAAATATATCTTGTAATATTTGGATCAAAATTTATCCCTTTATTTAATCGGGAAATGTATACCGATTATGCAAAATTTTGTGGTGCATGATACCCCCCTCTTCCCTGTGGCCTTTTTTTGTATAGTGTTCCTAGTGATCTTCAAATAGAGTAGATGCCAAAGCGTTGTATGTACAATGTTCTCTTTATTTGGCTATAAAATTTTTCCAATATACTTGCAACATTTCCCTTCTTTTTTTCTTTTTTTTTTTAATCACAATCATTTTTTAATACTCGTTGGGTTCATCTTGGTATATAATTTAGAGATCAATTTTTTAAAAAATAAAATAAAATAATTCAGTTTTTTTATTAAAAAAAATTATGTATAGGCGAAATTTAGGAGAGACCATTTTAGGAGGCCTGTGATTTCTTTTAATTTTCTGAGATTTTTGTAGAGGGAAGAGAGTGAAAGCTTTTCCATATAAAAAAGGTCATACGGTGCTATTCACTCTTTTTTTTTTTCTTTACTTAAAAGAATCAGTTTTCATATATTAGGATAATCTTGTAAAAAATCAAAAAAATTGTTTTGGGTATAAACTTAAAGAAAGAGAAATGCTAAAGTCCGTTTTTTTGTGTAATGTTAGAATTTTTTTAATTTTGCTTAATTATCTTTTTAACAATTTTTATGAATATTATCTTTTCTTCTTGTCATGCTCCTAAAATTACTAAGAATTTTTATGAGATTGTTAAGTAATTAGGCTAAATAATTAAGAGACTGTTATTTCTTTTATGAAATTAAGCTTCTCAATAAAATATATTTTTAACTTTTTCAATTGTAATAAAAATGAAAGTTTTTAAATTATTTTTTAAGTTAAAACAAAGTCATAATTGTGTTTGGTAATTTATTTAAAAATGATTTTAACAAAAAGTAATAAATTTTTACTTGTATAATTCTGAATGCTAGAATTAATTTTACCTGACCTATTACCCCTTTTTTTTTTTTTTCCGTAAGTTGAAGTAATTAACCCACCAACAAGTGGGGGAGAAAAGCAAGGGAAAAAGACAGCCACAGCAATCAACAAATCAAATCCAAACAAGTAAAGTCAATCTAAAATGCTGAGCCTAAATGACCATAACCATCTCCAGATTTGGCGTGATTCTTCAGCTTTCATCCACCTAAGTTTTTTTTATTTTGGTTTTGTTAGAATCAATTTTGTGGTGGCGGACAAGAAAACTCTTAACACACAAGAATCACTTTTCTTATTTTTAATAAGAGAGGGAATGACCCTGGTAATAATAAACTAATAGCAACAGTGATATGAGTACTAACTAACACATTGGTGGGATCAATCAAATTCAAGGAATGAGTCAGCTTTGACGACCACTGACTGACATGTGCATGTGACAATAGAGTACTGCTACATTCATAAAACATATCAATGAGAACACGACAAGCGGCAGCAGGACCGCAGGAGGCTTCAGAAACGCTACAACTCATTCCATCTAAGGGATGATGAATCCCATTTTAGATTCAGTGGCGCCACAATCATTAGATAGATAAATGTTTGGGTCAACTAATTCATAAATTTAAATATTATTAATTTATATATTTTAATAAATAACATTTAATATTTTATTTTTTATTTTATCCTTTATAATATTAAATGTCTGTAAAATTAATATTTAAGCTTTTGAGTTAACTCTCCTTACATTACCCTAATCATTAATCGAAGCTATGTAGTGTGTGTGGACTTTACACAGCACCTCCTCTATCTATCTATTGGTGGGGCCTCTAAATTTAGTTTCATGCCTCCCAACCTTTTCAAAAAAATGGAGAAGTTCTCATGTGATTACTTAGTTTTCAATCTTTTATTTTGTAAGATATATAAATATATAGTCTGATAATTGTGTGTTTGGAACTAGTTTAAACAGTTTTTAATTTATTTATTTTTTACAAAAGCCGTTTGGCTAAAATGAAGGATGTTTGGCAATAAAATAAAATAAAGCAACAGCTTTTAAAGTGAAAAAAAAGTTGTTTTGCTTAAAAAATCAACATCTAACTTGAGATTTTCATAAAAGGTTGTTTTGCTTTTATTATTAAAATATTATTATCTTTATTTTACCTAAATTCATCCACTCTCATAAATACAATTTACTTTCTTTCACTAACTTTTCTATCTTTTTTTAATAATTTATTAAATGAAAGTGATTATTTTTAAGTGATCAAAATAAAATAAATTATCTTTAAATCACTTTTTAACTGAAATATCTATAAACATAAATCAATTTTATATAATTAATTATATAAAAAATAATTATTATAATAAATTTAATTTTTTTGCTTTTCTCAAACATGTACTAAGTTGGTGATAAAAAAGTGTACCAAGTATAGCGGCTAGAACGGAGTTAAAAGAAAAAGGCTTCTCAACTTTCTATGAAATTATTAACTGAGTTATTCACTTATTTATATTCAACCAATTAGTATTGTAGCAATATTATTTTGGTATTCAGTAATATATATCTTGCCATTAAATCATCCTCTTTTCAAGGTTGCTAAAAAAATGATGTCACTGGTCGGTTCCGTCCTCCAATAATAATACCTACATTTAATGGTTTGTGAATATGCTTCATTGAAACAACCCAAGGTTCAATCGGTAGATGGAAGGCTTCTTTCGCATTAAATTGCTTAGCTCTCACTAGGTCGTGCTTTTGGGGGGAATCCTTTGAACAAGATGATATTTATACGTTTTTTTGCTTTAATATGACTCACATATAATTCATTAATTCTTATGGTTGGGTTCACAATTTATGACCAGTTTGTGTGAGGATTATGCCATCCATAATTATGCCATGACTCATTTGCACCGAAGTTTTTATATATGGTACTCTTTTTCATTTTCATTTTCGAATAACTGTCAAACTTTTTATTTTAATAATTATTTTAAAAATTGTCCACTCCTTAAAGGTGCATTTGGTTTATTTTTTATTTTTAAAAAAATTTGTTTTTAAGATTTTGTGAATAGTAAAAACTATAAATTTAGGCTTTTTATTTTTATTATTTCCTTCGTAAAATCTTTAAAACAAAATATTCTGAAAATAAAAACAGTAAATGAAAAATGAAAACAAACCCACATTAATTTTTAATTAATGTTGTTTAGATGTTTGTATGTAATATTTTTCATATTATTGTTGGATTTTAGTTATAATAACTATATAATTAAGAGTTAAGACATCCAAGAAACCGTTGTAATTGGTTTTTGTCCTTAATTTCGTTTGGAAATTTAGAGGTAAATTCTAATGACCTTTGTATTGGGGTAATGGTTCCCTGATATATTTCATATCCTTGAAATCTAGTTTTAGTTTGGAAAATTTTTATTTTCTTTGCGGAAACTACCAACCCATTTTGTTTAGTAATTTCTATAAATTTTTCTAGGTGTTGAATATGCTGATTAATTCCCCTTGAAAAAACCAACACGTCGTCTAAATAGACAATTGTAAAATCCATATACGGATAGAATATGTCATTCATAATATTTTGAAACTTGCTTGGCACATTTTTTAGTCCTTGAGGCATTACGTTCCATTCATAATGACCAAAAGAGACAACAA
Organism: Nissolia schottii; assembly: GCA_003254905.1. NCBI lineage: Eukaryota > Viridiplantae > Streptophyta > Magnoliopsida > Fabales > Fabaceae > Nissolia > Nissolia schottii. Next base: position 1,869,485 of record QANU01095819.1, on the reverse strand, counting down.
ACGTTGTCTTATATCTATCTTTCTCCCTGACAGAAATTTGATAATAACTTGACTTCATGTCAAATTTTGAAAATAGGTTGGCATTATGCAATCGTTTAATTAAATCATTGTTATTGGGTAAAGGATATCTAATCTATTTTAACGCCTTATTGAGAGGTTTATAATGGAGCATCTCGTTTTTGTTCTGAGGCGTTCATAACATAGAACCCTGCACAACTCTAAGGAGATTTGGAGGGGCGAATTAATCCTTTATCTAAGTATTCTTGAAATTTCTTTTTACAATATTGAATATATTCTTTATTCATTTGTATTGGTCTTGCTTTGGTGGGTATGTTTTTCTCATCAAAGTTATCTATATATGGTAGAGATATCTCATACTTTTTCCTAGGCGCAATATTATTTAAGCTACACATATCTTGTTCTATCTTTCTTTTAAAACTATTGATGACTTTAAGAAGATTTGGCGATTTTAATTGTTGCTCTATCATTTGATATTGAATTTCTTTATTGAGCATATTCAAATGGTTTTGTTTTCTTTGAATAAGGTTAATTTGTTTTATTGATAAATTTTGTAGGTTATGTAATTCTTTCTCTATAGGTGGAGAGATGAACTCAAATTTTATTTCTTTTCTTAAAGGTATTGATATAATCTCAGTATTAGATACGTAAAAGGGGTATAATAGGGTTAGGAAAGGAGTTCTTAAAATCATTTCTTGACTCATATTTTTGAATAAGACAAATGCAGTGGTATAACATATTTTCTTTTTACAAATCTTTGCATTAGAGAGCTTATATTTTATTTTAAATCTTGATCCATTGGTACACGATAAAATTCTGAAAATAAAAACAGTAAATGAAAAATGAAAACAAACACACATTAAATTTTTAATTAATGTTGTTTAAATGTTTGTATATAATATTTTTCATATTATTGTTGAATTTTATATAAATATTATTAAAAATGTCATGCTCGTACGTGCATCAAAATAAAGTTCAAAGAACTAACATGCAAGAATTATATTTCATCATCATCCTGAACATAATGTGCTTTATTTGTTGCGTGATTAATTATATTAATTTCACCATAAATAATATAGCTGGCTTTCCAGCTTTTCACGTGTAAGCTGTACTAACAACCATTGACTATATCTACTACACAGTTCTCACTCATCTTATCACTCATCGATGTGAGAAATCATAGGACGATCATACTAAAAGGGGTATGCGAATTTCCTTTACATTGTACGAATAGTTTAATGGGAGAAGTTAATCATTGCGCTAAGTTGATTTGCTAAAAATCAAGAATGGGAACTCTTTATAATTTTCAATGCATTTAATATATTGTCACTTGGAGTTGTGTGTGACGAACACTCAATCACACTTAAACCAAAAACAAAATTGAACTGAATTTGATTAATGAACTTAAAAACTTGAGTGAATCAATTACAGTGCTAGCTTATCAATTACGAAAAATCTTAGGAGACAAAGCCTCAGTAAACATGTCAGCAACTTTAGACTTGATTGGTAACAAATGGGGCATGCCTTCCTTGATTTTCTCAGGAACAAAGTGGCAACTCAATTTCATGTGTTTTGTGTGTTCGTGAAATTTTATCACAAATGTAACTAAATATAAATTAATAAATGGGTGTCTATATAAAAATAAATAATGCTATTGTGCTAATTAAATTATATAATACTAAAAGAATTATATTCCTAAAAATGTGAAATTTAAAGTCAATTTTTATTTTAGTAGATTATACTTTTTCCGTTTTATAACAATAGTCATTCTCATTTTACTACTTAAGTTCATTTATAAACTCTCAAAACTAATAAAGTGAAAAATAATTGTTGTTATTATGGAATAAGGGTAGTATGTCATTGTGATTATAATTGTCTGAAATTTATCTATTTTTAATGTTTCTTGCATTACACCGATATCCAAATTTTACTATTAATAAAATTGACTAATCTAACTCAAAATATTATAACTATAACTCCTGACATAAATTTGTTTCTCTCCAAAATTATTCATTTTAATTTTCATACTATCATTTTTTTATAAAAATATATCCTTTAATTATTTCAATATATATATATATATATACACACACACGCACACTCGTGTTTCATGCTTGTATGACAATCATACAGCTGTACTTCACTAATTGCACTCCAATCCGCGTCATTGAATGTCCACTTATACCCTGAATCTTGACGGATATAAATGGATGTATGCGGTACTTTTTTTTCTTCTTCTTTCTTTTGTAATAGCCAAAAGAGATACAATTGACTTTTTTTTTGTTTTCTAAACCATGCCAAACAAAGCTAAGGATTTCCTAATAAATATTTTTAAGAACACTAATTAAGCAAGAAAAAAATATACGGTTTTATTAAAAATAAGATTTTATACTTTTTAATGATATTAAATATATTAAAAATTTAAAATTTTGAACTTTTATTTATTTAACGAGAAGTTTAAGTATTCGTTAACAAAATTTAAAAAATGATAGAAAAATTTGATTTTTTTTTAATTTGTTATATATATTATGAAGGGAATAATATATCTACATGGGAGAGGATCTTGATTCGAAAACTTAACAAGACAAATTAAACGAGAGGGGGAAAACTAAGTAAACAAAAGAAGCAGAAAACTAATATTTGATTTTTTTTTTTTTTACTTCTTTGTCTTTTTTTATTCGATAGATAAAATGACACCCAAATCCCAAAAGGGTGGTGCCAATACAAGCGACAAGGACAAGTCCAAAAGCCACAGCAGATACGAAGAAATGACTTATCATTATTTATGAAAAATGTTATTCCTACTTTTTTTTAATTATAAAATAATGTATCGATACATATATATTTAAAATGTAGATTTCATTAACTTTTATTTAATAATAAACAAACATGTGTTGACACACCATCGCACACTAATACGCATATAAATAACATGTCTTATTTTATATCTAGATTGTCATTTTTATTTATTTATTTTTGTTTTAATATTTTTTTCCCTCTCCTTGTCTATAGGTGTTTATAAGCGTGTATAGGATAGGACTATAGCTAGTGGGAGCACGTGATCATGGCCATGGATAAAACCCATCGAGTACTATAATTAATTTATTTTTCTGTTGGTTAGAAACTTTTATTGTAAAGTTGTACACACACAAAAGGATAGTTGATGTTTACAATAGGCATAAACATAGTAAAGTGAGGGTTATACATATTTATATGAAAAAAAAATTATGTATATCTTTAACCATACATTTATATATCATCTACTAAAGTGACTTTAATGTCCACAATCAAAATTAAATTTACATTCTTTAAAAATATGATTCAGTTTTTAACCAACTATATTAACCATCTTTAAATTATTCATATAAAAATATGAAAAGTTAGGAGAAAAAAAATTATTTTCATTTTCATTTTCATTTAAGTTGAAAACCATATAAACCCCCCCCCCACACCTTGCAATTATAATTGCTAGCACTATGTACACATGTACAATTTTCTTATAAAGGAAATATTTCGAAATGAAAACGAATACACACAAATAACAAGCACATTGCTTTCTTCAACTTGTTAGAGGAAATTGTTTGTGCTACAGAATAATGTGATTAAATTAAGCCTCTAATGTAAGTAAAATCATAGCAACATATCACAATAAAGGAAAAGGGGGTGGTACAGCCTTAAATTTAGCAAGACAGCAACTAGTGAGGTGTGTGAGATAAGATAAGAACGAAAAGAAAAAGAGAGTAATTAGATCATAAAAAATGCTTTTTGATCAGCATGTTCGATCTCTTGTACATTTTATGTGACCCTCATATCGTCTTTGGTGCATATTTCATAAGTTGTGTCCAAACAGCATCACTCTTAAGTCGCGTTTGCTTGTTGGGATAGGATAAAAATATAGACATGAAGATAGAGATATAAAAATTAAGAGGATAAGTTAATTTTATATTTTATTTAGTGATAGTGTATAATACAAATTTATTTGTATATGTATCTTGTTTAGTTTAATAGAGACAGATAAAAAATTCACTCAAAATGATTTAAAATACTATTATTAAATTAATTTAGTAAAAAAAATATATTATCCCAATTTAAAAAGTTGTGTCTGTTTCCTTTCTCCACTTTTCAATAAAATAGAAGTACAAAAAATACATTAATTTTTTTTATTTTAAGACACAAAATTTTATATCTATCTCAAAATTGGTGTCTTTTCTATCCTTGTAGGTCTCCCCAATAATCACATTAATATATCATACATATATAGCGAGAGAATATACAGAGTGAGACCTTACCTACCACTTTAATTTTGCTTCTCAATCTCACTATATATTTAAATACCAATAGTAAGCTCATTCTTCTAAACTTTATGATCATTCCTTTGACAAGCAATCTTCCAATAATGGTTGATCCTTGAAGTTTAAAAAACCATAGGATCATATAATTGTTTTTTTTTTTTGTGTGTGCGCGCGTTTGTTCAAGTTTCTATTACAAAGTTTCGTTTCCCTATTTTATATCTGCAGAGGAAAAGAAAAAAGAGAGGTATATACAGATTGAATAGAGGGCGTGATGGCTGTGAATGGATCAAAACGTTTGGATCTGAGATTCCTTGCTATGGTTTCCATAGTTAGTGTTCTTTTAATCTCAGCCATTGTTTCTGCTCAACAAAAGGTTAACAAGAAGGAGGATATTATAGTTATTAAATCAACGACCGTTGAGACAAGAGATGCTGAAGCTAACTTTCTTCTTAGATTCATCAACTTGTTATGGAGCTCACCTGGATCCGGATACCAACATACTTGGCCTGTAAGTCCCTTCAATTTCAAAATACTTTTCTTCTGTTATGATTTTCATCAAAACTTCTCTGTTTTGTTCATGGCAACTAGCTACTGCCATAATAATAATAAAAAAAAGTTATCTTTCTTTTTACAATACATTATAGGATCTACTTTATTAAAAATGTCTTTATAATGTGTCTATATCTTTTAAGTCGTACAAATAACACTACTTGGGCATAATAGTTAACTATCATGATTCATCACTTTCTTAACCATACAAATTAAACTCTCTGATTGGTATGTGAGAGTTTATTATGGTACCCAAGAAAATTATTTATAATTGTACGTAATTAGAATATGACACACAGTTTAAGCATAAAAAAAGGATTATGACACACAGTTTAAATTATTTATCATGTTATTTAAATGAAATGTGTCAGATTTTTTCAAATCGAACTAAGTTGTAAACTCTTAAGGTTGGGAATGGATCAATTTATGTTAAAAATGATAATGTTTGATTATATTTTAAGAGAAAAAGGCACAAACATCTTGAATAATTGAACATTTTTTAACATGAGAGGGTCCATTTCTTTTAGGGTTTGTTTGATATAAGAGATAAAATTGAGATAGAACTTTTTATGAATTAAGTTTATGTGTAATTTTACACAAGAAAGCAATCTAATTAGTGTTATAATTTTTAAAAGGAAATGTTATTTATACACCAACTAACTTAAATGTAAACGCTAAATTTCTCATAACACACATATCATATGACCCATACATGAAATTGGCCACATTTATTTGTATTGGGATGATGAAAGGCACTAATGAGTAAGATTGCTACTGGTGAATGAATGCATGCAGGAAATGGAATTTGGGTGGAGAATAGTGGTGGGGACTGTCATTGGATTCGTTGGGGCTGCATTTGGGACAGTAGGAGGTGTTGGTGGGGGTGGCATCTTTGTGCCTATGATTTCCCTTATTATTGGATTTGATCCAAAATCAGCCACAGCTATCTCCAAGTGTAAGCTTTAAAAAAAAAATAATAAATAAAGAAAATTATCTTCAATTATTTTCCTTGAATATTCTCTATTGAGATCTTGAGCAAGTCTATTAGATTTTTGGGAGAATCGGTACCAAAACGTTAGGAACCATTGTCGGCGTAATGATTTTATCTAGCTTGAATATCATGATTTTCTTTCTAAAACAGATAACAATATTTTTTTTTAATTTTTAATTCTACACTCTTTACTAAGACTCGACCAAGTTATTGAGCATTTTGGTTGTAACATTCTTCTAATATAAAAATTAGCTATCCGAACATAAGCTTTTTCTGTCCACAATTTCCTTAGATGTGGCAGAGACATTGTTTGAATATCTCATGTGACATCAAAAGGATATATTTTATAAAATGATAAAAGTAATATAAAAGCAAAGTCCCGTAATAATGTATATCTATCAATACGCATGCTATAAATCATGTTGCCTTTATAATGATGTCGTAAAAGTTGATACAAAAAGACATTTTTTTAAGTTCACAATTTCATTCTGATTTTTTATTTTTTTTTATATTAATCCAGTCTTACAGCTTAAATTTTGACATTAACTTAATCTTGAATTAATAAGTTGTCAAAAAGACTAAATTGAGATCAAACTTTAGAATGATAGGTTAGAGTTGATGTCAAAATAATTTTTAGGGTCATAAAACGATGTTTAAATTTTGTGTTAGTATTAGTTTATGTCATATTTTTTAAAGAATTAAACTGATGTGAACTTTGAAATATTAAGATTAAAAAGAATCTATATTTACTCAAATATTTAAATTTTCAAGCATTTTATTTATTGATTGATGGTAAAATTTTCATATGAAATAATTGTAGTTTATAATTTGTTATTTTCAACCTTTAAAGTGGTTATATTGTTAAAATGGAAAACACTAGAAAGTCATAAATTTTATTATATAATATTCGTTCGAAAATTTTACATGGAATATGACTAGTAATACTCTTGTTTTGATGTAAAAGGCATGATTACTGGTGGAGCAGGAGCAACTGTGTTCTACAATTTGAAGCAGAAACATCCAACACTTGACATGCCAGTTATTGACTATGACCTTGCACTTCTTTTCCAACCTGTTTTGGTGCTTGGAATCAGTATTGGAGTTGCCTTCAATGTCATTTTTGCTGATTGGATGATAACTGTTTTGTTAATCATAATTTTCATAGGCAAGGACTACTTAACAACTTAATCATTTCTTATTATCTTTTTTCTTTACTTAGCAATTCTTTTGATGTGGCTACTGTGTGTGTGGGTGTAACACAGGAATTTCAACCAAAGCAATGATGAAGGGGGTTGACACATGGAAAAAAGAAACCATTATTAAGAAGGTACTACTATACTTTTGTCTTTCTCATCTTTTATATTAAATTAATTGCACTTTGGCACTTTCTTTTAATATATCTATTTTGTTATATAATTCCAGGAATCTGCTAGACAGTCCCAATTAAATGGTAAGTTGGTCTGATAATATTTTCATGGAAAAGACACTTTATTCCATTATTTATAGTTTATGTGTACTTTATTCTAGTCTTTTAAAAATATATAAATCGATTGATAACGTATTATAATAATGCAAAATGATCCTTAAATGACCAAACTAATGAGAATAGTTTGGATATATAAGAGTCAATTTTTACTGTTATAAAACTTTAGTAGCTAATTTGCATATTTTTAAAAATATACAGTAAAGTGCTAATGACATATAATTAATCATGGTTTACAGTGTTGTCTTCTTGATAATATGTTACCAAAACTATAATGTTAATTTTCCCTCTGTATAGATACCGGAAGGAATGAAGAGGTAGCATATGAGCCTCTACCGGGAGGCCCCATCAATGGAACTCATAAAGCCCCTAAAAAATCTAAAGAAGAGGTGAGACTCTGCGCGCATACATATATATACAGTAGTGAGTTATGTTATTTGAACTTATTTTACGTGGAGTATCGTGTAGATTTACATTTCATCTAATTAGTGTTAGTCAATACGATGTCTCACATAAGACGAATACATGTAACATTTTTCATATAGTAGCTGCTTCTTATTTTCATAATCTAATTCATTTTCTTGGGAATGACATATATAAATGAATGCCATGTATAAATGTGTCACTGGCATGCATGCAGGGATCTCTTGTTGAGAACATTCATTGGAAGGCACTTGGACTACTTTTCGCTGTGTGGATCATAATACTTGGCTTGGAGATTGCAAAAGTTGGTCCTCTCTTGAGATTTCTCAACCAATAATATTTCGTTTTTCCTCTGTCTTTTTGGTTTCCATGTAGAATAGTGATAAATTATACAATCTTTCTTTTATTTGTTTGTTTTGGAACAGAATCAAACAACAACTTGTTCAGTGGAATATTGGGTATTTAACATATTACAGGTAAGTGACATTACTGCAGATCCGATTTCATTGTATTTAGGGTTTGTTTGGATAATACAGCTTATTATTTTTTTTAATTTTTCAGAAGTCAAAAGATCTTTCGTTTTTATTATGTTTGGCTAGCTATTGAATTTGTTGCTCTCAAAATGTAAATTTTAGTGCATTTTAAAAAGTTAAAATTCTTTTTTATTACATTTTTAAATACAAAATAACTTACTAAGCTACTTTTTCAAAAGTTATTTTTTACATAAGAACTTAAATAAGCTGACCTTATTACTAACATGTCTTACTCTTGTGGACAACATGGTCAAGATTCAAGATGAGAGTTGCATTTGGTCCTAGATTTCATTGGTTAACATGACATTATTGATTTTTTCTTGGCTTGTTTTTTTAAGGTTCCAGTGGCATTAGGAGTGACTGTATCTCAGGCTGTGCTTTTGTACAAAGGTAAGAGAGTGATAGCATCTAAGGGAGATCAACAAACACATTGGAAAGTGCACCAGTTAGTACTATATTGTTCATGTGGCATAGCTGCTGGCATGGTTGGTGGCTTGCTTGGTCTTGGTGGTGGTTTCATTTTGGGGCCACTTTTCCTTGAGCTAGGAATCCCTCCTCAGGTGCCTAACCCTTCATCCTTCTATTTAAGGCCTAGCTAGTGTGTTTGGAATCGATTCTAGCATGCCATAATTGATTCCAGTCACACTGTGTCTTGTTTCTCAAAATCAATTCTCTCTAGTCACATTGTGTCTTGATTTTTGACTGCTCAGAATCGATTATAACATACCCTAAGTGATTGGAAATTTTCCATGCAGGTATCAAGTGCTACAGCCACTTTTGCCATGACATTTTCTGCATCTATGTCAGTGGTTGAATATTACCTTCTAAACCGGTTCCCTATTCCTTATAGTAAGTATCACCGAATGGAAAATAGAATCTAGCAAGACATGGTCCGGTAAAACTTTTTGAAATGGTGCTCTTCCTTTTAAATAGTCCAGCATCTCAATGGCTCTAAAAAAAATCTCGGTTTTACCAAACCAAGCCTAAATCTTATGTTGTTGAATCACTTCGAATGTTCACTTGCTGATTTCCTTGCAGCTCTTTACTTTGTAGCTGTATCCACCATTGCTGCCTTTGTTGGGCAACATGTGGTGAAGAAGCTGATTGCCATATTAGGGAGAGCATCACTGATCATTTTCATTCTGGCTGGCACGGTTTTTGTGAGTGCAATATCACTAGGCAAGTACAAGTTTCACTAACACAACTCATTTGTGCAATGCTTAATACCATTGCTTCATATATATTTTTGGTTGTCATTATTGCAGGTAGTGTTGGCATAGCAAACATGATCCAAAAGATTGCAAACAATGAGTACATGGGGTTTGAAGACCTATGTTCGTACACAGGCTAAAAATCACAACTCAAGAGTTACTGATTCATTCAAGTGAAAAGACTATTTATTGGGCATTTTGATGTTTTGATGATGTAGTCAGAATTTTTAAATAGAGTAAACAAAGTATTGAAAATTCAGCACTTATTTTGTTTGACACACAAGCTCCCTTTTGGACTCAAATTCATTGGTAAATAATCAATGATATCTCTTTTACAAAAAGGCTTCTCCCAAACTGAATCATAGACTATGCCATGTTAAATGGTTCTTGTTAGTTTTGTTAACAGTGCCCTGCATGATCCAAAGGGTCCTCTCCTTAGGCATTTGGAAGTCATTAACAGAAAAAAAAAAAAACAACTGTTCTAACCAGACTTGATCATCAGTTCAATGGAAACGGGCCAAACCAAACTCGAAATATTGGATCAAATTTAAGTGATAAATTACTGCTAGTTGTTTCAACAGTAGGAAAGTATAAACTTCTTGTGAGTTACTAGTAAAAGTAAAGCTTTTCGCTTCGAGTTAATGCTGAGTTTAACCTTGATAGTCATTTCAGATGCAAATTCATTGTTAGCAAATAACTACTAAATCGATCTATTCTCAAATTAATGTAGCTGGATGCGAATTGTATCTAAGTGGATGGAGAGAGTTGTACATCGTTTAATCAAGAACACGGTTGTAAAACTCACAATCCTGCACACACATAAATTCATTCAAGCTTACATCTAACAAATTCAGACTTTAGTACAGGTAGACAATAATGTCCTAGCATTTACTTTAACCTTGAAATTGCACATTACTGGGTTACCATGTTATCAAATCAAACAGTAAAATTTTTTACTAGTCCATATTCTTTTAAGTATGATCTCTAGTTCCATTACTTGCTGACAATTTGCCAAGCTTACTGCAATTTGGCAGTTAAGTTATATCCTGACCACAAAAAAAGGGCAGGGAAAGAAGAAAAATTTGAAAATGAAGGTAGATAATGTTTGTTCTGTAAGTGTACTCCCCAAACTTTCTACTATGCTCTATAACTCATCTTTGGCAGCTTGGTTCTTGACTTTTAGATGTTTGTTGATGGATGCAGCCAATTCTTTCAAAGTGGATTTTGTAGAAAGTTTGATCTGCATAAAACAAACAGGTTCGATTAAAATGGTGGGATGGTTATTACATAAACCAAAACTCTATCACAAAAAAAAGGGTGGCAAGAAGTAATTACCGGATTTGTCTTATCATTTGCTCTGTAAAGTAGAAGTGTGGGATAGTCATTCACCTATCATTAAGCAAAGGAAAAACCTTTCTTCAGTAACATAACCTTTGATCATATTAGTGAACAACATGAAAAACCAATAGTCATCGATGAAATCCAGGATTCTAATTTCCAGAACTGATAACGTGTTTTTAATGACACTTACTTGAAGTTTTGGATGTTCATTTGCTGAAGCATCTATCCTTGCAAATTTTAGATTAGTTGATCCTTTGTAGTGCTTTGCCAACTTCTCTACTTGCTTACTTATTGCCTCACAGTTGATACACCAAGGGGTGAATACCTGTTCAAGAGCATAGTCAACATACAAGTCTTTCTTCCTAAAAGAACAAAAATCTTAAAGCAGACTCACATTTTCAATAAACTAATGAAGTTTGAAAATATGACAAAGAGAGCAAATACTGAAAGGATAAAATTTTGCAAACCTCTAGAAGCACATCCTTCTGGCTGCTCAAAATTGCATCATCAAATGTTTTCCCGACAATAACCTGAACACTAGCATCTGTCTGCAATTTCCAGGGCCACAATGAGTAATGGAAGAAGACCTTAAGTTTTAGGACAAAATAACTTCCAGGTTTATTGGTCTATTCTAGTATTATAAATATGTAGCTAGCTATATATCTTTAGGAAAGAATATGCAATATTTTACAGATGACCCAAGTAATTAAATTTTATTTGGAACAGCTAGAGGACAACATATGACACTGATGGCACAAGTAATGCTCTTGAATTGTCTAAAACTAAGTAGGAGAGGCAATATAGATGAGTAGGAAATTTTCTTTTTTTTTTTTTTTTGGAAAAATATTAAATGGAACTCACATTATCTGGTATTGGCTGAGACTTGAAGTAAGGTGACTGAGAACCTTGCACAAGATTATTGCAGAACTCCTGCAGAAAGCCATTTTAACATCAATTAGTTTCCTTGAGTTGTGAACAATGGGATGATAATTTATATGAACAGACAACAATACTTCAATATTGCTCCGTGTTGGTTTAGACTCCAACAAATACTTTGAGCTCATTCCATTGTCAAATGCAGCTACCTGCACACAGAGAAATAAATTGCATCAGCTGCCACAGTTACCTAATCTCATAAATATGAAAAAATGGCCATTGTTAAGTCATAAACTTACCACAGTATTTTTGGATTCTTCGAGACCAAACAATGTTAGGAAAGGCTTTGCAAGGTTCTCTTCTTTAATATCAATGTATATAAACATTATCTGCAAATAGATGAGAGTATTAGACCAGAAGTTCTTGGCCAAATTGCAGGAAATGTTTAAAGGCTCCACATGTCGGCCAAAGATTACCTTCGACTTGAAAATTCTTCCAACATCTTGAAGAGGATCATGAAGAATCTTGAAATCATCAATGTCAGCGAAGACTAAAACCTAGAGAATAACAGACTATTAAACTTAACTATAAGCTTGAATAAAAAAATGAATGATAAAATGTAACAAGGAGAAGCATTAGTGCCTCAGTAAAAGACAGAAAAAATAACAGAGTTTCACACCAAAAGAAGATCCAATTTAAGATTGAACGAGGAAATAGTATCAACCTGAAGCTTGATGGGGCTGGAGTAGACACTGATAGAGTTCGTTTCAGTCAATTTTGTAACTAATGGGAACTTGTTGTAGTCCAAAAACTCAATTATTTTATTCGTTGTGACAGCTCCATCTGCATAATCAGTAAAGTTTTGCATTCTTGTCTTAGTAAGATCTGACCATTTGGTGATATTATTTAGGGAAATAAGAGAAAATGGGAAGGAGGAAAAATTCATGTTCTGCACAAAAAACAAGTCTATAATGTGATTCCACAAGATTTTAACTGATTAAATAAAACAAAGGCGATAAATGTAAATATGTTTACCCAGCTCAAGGTAACAGAAACGACAGGAGATTCAACTTTATTCGCTTTTATAGTTTCTTATTTTTTTTGATAAAATGTGTTTTAATAGTTCTGATTTGCAACAAATACAGAAAGCACTAATTGAACATATGGATTCAAACCAATTACAGACTCACCATATGCAGTGTATCTTTCAGGTTCACTCTTAACAATTCCTAGAAAATTATCAGTTGGTCGGATATCTGGATAAAGAACTTGGGCAAGCTCGAGTTTATTCACTTCAACAAACTGGGTTTCATTATCAGACTTTGCAGCTATCATGAATTCTTCATATTCAGGCCCCTGACATATTTTCATACCAAAATTACCACAATACGAAATATGGAAAATGATATTTTGACGAAAATGTTAATTCAGTGGAAAAATAATCATCATATATCAAATCTGATAGCCCAAGAATACTTAAAATGTTATTCTGGTTTTGCTTACCTCAAATTTATCAAACAGGCCAATGACAAACGTATGATACTTCTTCAGAAATTCCTCTGCCTCTTTCACAGAACTTATCCTAATAACAGGTGTGCCGGTTTTCTTCCTTGCCCATATCACTATATCATTCCTGAAATCATCATGGAAACATAATATCCATTAGATGAAAATGCTTCAAGTAGTTCAAGCAATCTAACAGACATAACCAATCATTCAATATTAGTTATCAGTGCATTGTGAACATCATTTCAGACAAAATGGACTCTATTTCAGACTTTATAAGATCACTCTAAGCAAAAAAACAAAAAAATCAGAGCAAAAATTCACACAGAAACTAAGTTTAGTTGAAAAAGTTAGAGCATTTTACGCTGTGAAACCGCCAGAGTAAGGTTGAGGGGTGCCATTGACGAAGAGAATCAAGGTTGGGAACCCTTTGATCCCAAGGAACGAAGCCGATTTCGGATACCTCTCGCCATCAAGCTTCGCCATCAGAAGATTGCTTCCCAAATCCTTCAGAGAGGTTGCAGCCTCTGCAAATTGGGGCATGAGCTCAGCACTCCTGGGGCACCAAGGCGCATACCCCAGAACCAGAACATGCTCGTTCCCGTGAACCACCCTCTCGGTGTTGTCGTTGTTGAGCTCAAGGACGATCCTTTGTGCCTTCGTTAACACCTCTGCTTCGGAGAATTTCGTGGCGGCGCCGCCGTCTTCTGGCTCGCGCTCTGCTTCCTTGTCCACCGCCAACAACGCCTCAATTCCCTCCATGTCCTCGTCGCCATTGGGGGAAGGTTCGGAACCTTGTGTGACGGCGTTGAAAGTAGTGAGTAGTAGGAGAAGGGTGAGCGTGAAACAGAGGATGAATCTCAAAGTGGGGTTTCTGGTGAACATGGTTCTGGGTGGAAGATCTGAGGCAGAATGTGTAGAATTGTGAATCGGATTTTGACGGGTTTTGCGAAAAGTTTATAGCTTTGGGGAAGATCTCATTGTGTGTAGTAGAAAATTGACATGGGTGTGAAATGTGGACTGAAAATGAAGCTGTATTTGAAGACAACCTACTAATACGCCTAAACTTCAGGGGGACCCATGTTAACATGAACGAGAGTCACATTGGGTGCCACTATCTTCTGACCAACATTTTAAGAAAATTATAGAATTTAAAGAATTCAGAAGACCAGGAAATTACAAACTTTTTTCCCCCCATATTTAAGTTTATGCTAGAAAGAATGGAGTAAAGAAGTATTTTACGCGGTCAAATCTGTCAGTTCTCGGTTATGCTATATTTATACTCCAATTTGATATATCATACATACACATATATTAGTATACGGCAGACCCCACAAAATAATCACCAACTCCATTCACACTCTCACTCTCACTCTGACTCACTCACTCACACGTCAAACACACGCGTATCGCAACCTTCTCGCTTCCACTTTATTGTCTCCAAAGAAATGATTAAAAAATAAAACTGTTTCGTTTTCTCTCTTCACTCTCGTCTCTCGTTGCGATCTCCACTCTCGTCTCTCTTCTACAAACTCATCGTGCTCTTTGCATAAAGATTTACCAAACGCAATTGAATATCACATAAGAAAACAAACACTGGTGAGTACATCGAAGTAAGTTCACTGTTTAGGGTTTGTTTGTCGATTTGCTTTCCGTCTAACTTTCTTCGAGTTTTGTTTGATTGCATTTGGTTTAAATAACGATTTAATAACGATCTTTGTTTTTCAAGAAAGTTGGTGAGTCATTTGTGTATGGATATGTATAATGTTTGTGCACTATGTCTGCTAAAGTTTGTGCACTGTGTATTAGTTGCTTGCATCCCACGTTTGGACTATTATGATTTCTTATCTCTAAAGTTTGTGCATCTTTGTTGTAATGTTTGTGCATCTGTCATGTAATGTTTGTGCACTCTTCCTTGTGTTGTTTGGGTTTATGGTTACTCATTTTTTGTTAAAAGCTTTTGAATTAAATTCGTGACGTTAATTGTTCATTACTGTAGAAATGACTCTTCCACGATCAATCAAGGGGGCAGTTGTTGCTAAGGACGCCAGGAAAAAGGCTTCATACAAGCCAGCACTGGTGCAAACTTTGGCGTTAATAAACAACACCCGCGATGAAACTGAGAGCAGACAGGTAATACACAAACTAAACTTTATCCATCTAATCCATTTAAGTGTGTGTAACTGTCTTGACACTAGATATTGTTTTAATTTGTGCAGTGCAAAATTGATGGAGAGAATGGAGACAAGTTAAATATGGACAAAGAAGCACCATGTTCGGATGCTACTGGATTGAAGCTAGATGAGTTGGAACAAACTTATGACATGGATGTGGATTTGGATGTAACGGAAGAACCAGGGGTGAAAAGACGTGCCCACCTGATGAAATTATGGAAGAAGCATATACTAAAGTTGATGTAACCTCAGATAATGCTGAGATGAATCTCATGGAACAAAAGAAAGATTCATCTAAATCTTCTCCAGACTTGGTAAATGAGCAATTTTTCACTGCTCAATTACCATCACAGTTCTAAAGATGTGCAAAGATATGTTGTTAACATCAATGCTGTCAATGCAGAATTGTTTGCGCGAAAAGCTCGTTCGGATGCCAAATGAGCTTGCAAGAGTAGTCCCGGTTGAGGAGTCATCCGGGTCAGATGTCAGCACAGCATAGCTCCTTGGGGAAGGGGGAAACGGGGGAAAAAGAGTCGGAAGCGTTAGGGGGGTGGGGGAACATGTAATAATTTTGTAACCAATTGTTTTATAAAGAATGCTGCTCTGTATATATTCTATACATAAATACTACTCAACCCAGTTGATTTTAAATATTCTAAAAGTTATAACTTCTGCTACGCCAATCATGTGTTCATTTCATTAAATGATCTAAGATCTTTTCTCATTTGTAATTGTTTTTAAAACAAAATAGAGCACAGAAACACAACTTAGATATTAAATGCTCACATTCATCATCAAAACGCATATACAATTATTCCTAAAACATAACACATCCAAATATAAAAGGTTTAAATGTTCACCAATATACCTCTATGTGTTGAAATGTGAATAAAGTTTGTGCACTTTATCGANGAAAAGCTCGTTCGGATGCCAAATGAGCTTGCAAGAGTAGTCCCGGTTGAGGAGTCATCCGGGTCAGATGTCAGCACAGCATAGCTCCTTGGGGAAGGGGGAAACGGGGGAAAAAGAGTCGGAAGCGTTAGGGGGGTGGGGGGACATGTAATAATTTTGTAACCAATTGTTTTATAAAGAATGCTGCTCTGTATATATTCTGTACATAAATACTACTCAACCCAGTTGATTTTAAATGTTCTAAAAGTTATAACTTTTGCTGCGTCAATCATGTGTTCATTTCATTAAATGATCTAAGATCTTTTCTCATTTGTAATTGTTTTTAAAACAAAATAGAGCACAGAAACACAACTTAGATATTAAATGCTCACATTCATCATCAAAACGCATATACAATTATTCCTAAAACATAACACATCCAAATATAAAAGGTTTAAATGTTCACCAATATACCTCTATGTGTTGAAATGTGAATAAAGTTTGTGCACTTTATCGAATAAAGTTTGTGCAAAACGTCGTATAAAGTTTGTGCACTAAAAAATTTATCCACTAAGTAATAAAAAAAACTTACTACCCTGTACAAACAATTATTCCTAAAACATAACACATCCAAATATAAAAGGTTTAAATGTTCACCAATGAAGGGTAGAAGGTTTAAAGGTTTAAATTGTCGTCTAGTATTTGTGCTGTGTAATATACTTCTAGGTGTTGAGATTGTGAATAAAGTTTAAGCACTACATCAGATAAAGTTTGTGCAGAACGTCGTATAAAGTTTGTGCACTAAAAAATTTATCCACTAATTAATAAAAAAAAACTTACTACCCTGTACAAACAATTATTCCTAAAACATAACACATCCAAATATAAAAGGTTTAAATGTTCACCAATGAAGGGTAGAAGGTTTAAAGGTTTAAATTGTCGTCTAGTATTTGTGCTGTGTAATATACTTCTAGGTGTTGAGATTGTGAATAAAGTTTGTGCACTACATCAGATAAAGTTTGTGCAGAACATCGTATAAAGTTTGTGCACTAAAAAATTTATCCATTAAGTAATTAAAAAAAACTTACTACCCTATACAAAAAAATCCCACTAGCAAATCATTGTTCATTTGTTATAATTTCTTTCATGGAATGAGTTCAACAAGGACACAAACCCCCCAGGGGGATGTGGGATAGAAAATTGAGTTGGAAGTCCGATCGAATCCGCTTACTGAGACACTGCCGCAACAACATTTGTGAACTTATTTATGTTTGAGTAAAATCATAGTGTTGTACACAAGTACATAATGTCTGTGCACAATGCACTGACACTAATAATGTTTGTGCACACAATCATATAAAGTTTGTGTACTCTAATCAGATATCATATTCTGCAAAAAACACTTAACTATACATTAAGTAATATGCATATATGTAAAGTTTATGCATTAGAATGTATAAAAGTGTGTGTACACATGTATGTGAACTAATTATTATAAAGTTTGTCCATTAAAAATGTATAAAGTTTGTAAACTTATTTATGTTTGAGTAAAATCACAACGTTGTGCACAAGTACGTAATGTTTGTGCACTGACACTAATAATATTTGTGCACTTAATCATATAAAGTTTGCTCACGTTTCTGGTGGTTGTGGTGGTTATGGCGGATTCTGTAGCTCATAATAAATTGTTTGAAAGTTTTGTGTGTGATCTCGTTGAGAAAATCATGTTGGAGTGTGTTTCCGTTTGTGATATGATTGAGAAAATCGCGTGAGAGTGCGTGATATTCTAAATGAGAAAAATCTACTGTAACCCGTATAACTATCATTGATTACGTATAATTTGATAGTGTATGTACGAGTGTATGTGTTTAGGTTATACACAAAATATTTGTGGTCAATTATTATGTTTTGTAAGACATATAAGATAGAGGCTTTGTTAACAAGAAAATTCACAAAAGATAAATATGTATTAAAAAATAAACATGGAGAATATTAAATGCATTAAATACATTAAAACATTTTATTTTAAATATCTTAACAAGTGTCATTGACTTAATTAACTCTTAAGATAATTTATTCTAAGAATCAAATACATTTTTTATAATGACATTATTGTGCATAATTAAATGATTATATGATTTTCTTTATAATTTAGTGTATCAAAATTAAATTAATAAAAAGTAAAATAATGAAAACTCTCAGCAGAGATGGTTCTAGAAACTTTGCTCTTTACAAAGCTATATATAATGTCACTTATATTGTTTCATCTCTTTATCAATAGGAAATGCATCTGCCTTGCATATTTTGGGTTTAGCAAAAATGGAGCTAGAGCCAGTGATGAATTCAGATTTGCTGACTCTAATGTTTATCATCATGATTTAGTATTGATTAAATTTGTATCAAGGCTTCAGTTTATCACATTCTGAATTGAATTGAGTTAGCACCTAAGAACACTTCTTTTAGGAAGGAAAAAAGAAACCTACGGTATTGATTAATCTTGTATATGTAACGTTTTCAATTAGTCAACGGTTAATACATGGTTTGCTGATGTAAATATCACTGGTTTAAGTACTTGAGCAAGTTTTGTCTCTGTTCATTTTGTATGTGTACTTGAAAAACATTACTATTTATTTATTTTGCAGATCATCTTTGAACTCAATTTGGTGTTAAACCAAACTTATATCTTGAAATGTTCTCCACAAACCAACTCAACCATTACAAAAATTTGTGATAGTGACACAAGTGAAGATCTCCTCAGTAATGAACTCATTAACTGCATATACAAATTTACATGCATTTATTTCCACAAGCCTCACAAAAGAGTTTGAAAACTCAAGTTGTAATTTTGGAGGGTTTTCACAAACTGTAGCTTGTACAAATTTTACATTACACAGAAGAACTCAGCAAAATGGAATCACAAGATCATTCATAAGTGCATGAATTCTTCTTGAACTTGATAGGTTTTGATCCAGTAGAGTTGATGACTAAGGGGCAAGTAATTTCCTTATGACGCTTACTCCTCACCAATTTCCCCACAACATTTCCTATTGAACGGATTTCAAACTTCAATGTGAGTGGAACTTCAACAGCTCCAGTTTGGGACACTGTTATGCTGGATCCAGCCCCATACAAGGGAACCTTGACACCTTCCACGTTCACTGATACTATACGGTGGCTCTTTCTTGGCTGATAGTATTTCTTCAGCTGCAAGAAATTACATGTACAAGAAGATGACGTTAGTTTGAGTGCTAAGCTAGGATTTGATATTAGATTTACTTGATACGTTTTTCAATGGAGAAATGCTACACTGTTAGAACTTTTTACTGACAAAAAACATGGACAGCAAGTGAATGAAATAAAATGGTATGACTTACTTTTCATCCAAACATTAATACTATGTCACATCATTCTAATAGATAATTTCGGTAAAAAATTATGGCTTACTAGCATTTTGTTTTTTTCTATTTCACCTCTTATGTCATGTTAATGGACATAAGTTTGTTTCCAAAAAGGAGCATTCAAGCTCAATTGGTGATTGTGTCATTATTACCCAATTTAGAAGGAGTCAAAATCAATTTGGAAAATGCTTGATTGAATTAAATTGTTGCCAAGATTGCAGTAATGGAAGGATTCTTGCTTTACCTCACCAGTGGCGACAGTGATGTCTGAGAAGACGAGGTTGATGGGTGTGGAGTGCACATGGATGCCAAAAAAAGTAGCAGGGTTATATATGCTCATTCTCAGGGTACCGTTTACTGTCAGCATTTTTGTTGGGACGTCTGTGAAGTCTGAACCCTCTCCAACATAGAGATTATGCACTGTGAAGCTCTGCAAGAATCACTATGTCACATAACTTTCCAGCTTAGCTCATAATCAGCAAGTAATTAGAAACCATTTATAAGCCTAGAAACTCCTATGATCCTGTCGTTTGTCTTGTGAAATACCTTGTATTCCTTGTAGCAATAATCTCATAAATTCAGGAATCAACTTGGTATAAGTAAATTGTACATATGCAATGCAACATTATAATATACTGCCACAAAAGACAATTTGTTATGCAACTCAAACCAGTAACTGGGCCGGTTCATCGGTCAAACCAGTCTATCTGGTTCGAATTTAATAACTATGTTCTTAGGATTTCTTTTTGGTAAACCATGTCCCTAGTCCAATACCCTCAAAAGTAATTTACAACTATTATGCAAATCTTTAAAGTTTTTGGTTACTTTTCTACTCCCCAACATCATGGTATCATCAGTAGCAGATAAACAGCAACTAGTACTACTTTTGCTTTAAAAAGAAACCAAGAGACACAACAGAACTGAAAAAAAAAATGGCCTTTTATTCTTACCTTGACAACAATTTCAGCTTTGTAAGGTCTGCTAGCACCCCAAATGATCAAGCAGAACACACAGAACACAACCACAAAAGTGAGGACAGCAATCATGGCCTGGAACCGCCGCGTGAAGCCTTTGTCCCCAAACTCATGGTAAGACCCTTCTTCAAGTATGACATCACACTCAGGCCACCCCTTATCGTTCCTCTTCCCTCTCCCGCCGCTGCCTTTCCTCCCCGAAGAGGACCGGAATATCCCGGAGAACCTGCCAGATTACCTCCATTGTAAATCATTAGAGAATTGAATAATAATAAAACTTAAAAGAATAGTATTATGAGTGAACTGCGTTTGGTACCAAAGACAGGACAGGGGCACAGAGACACAAAAAATTGGGGCTTGGAGGAACCAAACTTTTCTGTCTTTGTCCTTGTGTCTCTATCATTTAGTCTTGTTTCTGGTACCAAACGCAGATAGTTGTATCAGAACCTGCTGGCAGAGGAGTTCCTCGAGTGGCGGCCAAAGGAAGGGTGGGAGGGTGACTCCATGGGGCTGTTGGATATGGGTGTAGCCTGCATTGAAGATGACTTGTCACCATCGTGTGAGTCCCTTGAAGGGCTCTGGACATAGTACACTGGCCTCTTTGGTGACCTTGATGGTGATGATGGTGCCAAGCTTGTTATATCAGATTCTGATTTTGCTGACTGCATCTTCTTCTTCTTCTTCTTCTTCTTCAAGGGAAATTCAATTCAATTCAACTTTCAATTCGGAAGCAAGAACCTTATCTAGTTTATAGAAGAATTGAATTGTCTCATCAAAGTTTTGTACTAGAGGACAATGCTGAGAAAGCAGGGTAATGTTTTTGCATATATCAGCAAAATTGAACAGCACATACACACTCACTCAGGGACCAAAACAAGTGGAGTTACTCAAAAAATGCCAACAAAGATGATGGTATTTCAACAGTTATATAATATGAGAAAGGACACTATGTAAGTGTTTGTTTGCATGGACTTAAGTAAAGGAAGTGAAGGAAGGAGGAGCTTGTTTTCAATGAGGGAGCCAAACACTGTCAAATCCTGTTTATGCTTTTTTTTTTTTAAAGGGTAAGAAGAGTTGTCATAATTAAACTAATTTATGTGTGGGACATTGTGATGACATACATATATTTATTATTAGATAAGATTTTAATAGAATTTATAATTTAAAGAGATCTCATCTAATAATAAATATACATATCGATGTTTCATATATAAATGAGTACGAATAATTTTATTTTATTTTTGGTAAGAATAAGCAGAAAGAAAGTAAACGGATAATAATAATATGAGAGGCTCGGAATCAAAGTATGAGAGGCAGGTTCGGGTATAAGTGTCGGCAGCTTGTATTTTTTTTTTTCTTATATGTTAAGAAAAATGTATGAAAATAAGAGAAACTGTAGTTTATTATGTTGTCTTTTTCTTTGTAGGGTATAAGCACTTCATAGAAACTAATGCTTGAAGCACTTCAATTATATGAGTTGGACTAATTACCTAATTAGAATATGGGGTCCTCCTTGTGCTTTTTCTATGCTGCAATTTGCTTGCAAAGCATTTGTTATCTTTTTCGGTTAGGTACGTGTTATTATTTATTTTATTATTAGTGACGCTTAGTTCTGTTATGAATGGCAACATAAGTAGCTGAACAAATAAAACAATAAACAAACACTAACAACTTTGGGATTCAATTAGTAAACTGAATGTTATTTATGTAAGCCTATAGATAAAACTTTGTTACCTTTCTTTACTGGAACTTATTGTAAAGAAATGTGGCATCTTTTTAGTTTTGACATTTTAATGATTACTAGTGATTTTTTTTTTTTTTATACTAATGTGTAATAGTTTTTACCTTTGGAGATTTCTCGATGCGTTTAATGGGTGCGTTTGTTTACTTTTTCTCTCTTTTACTGCTTTTAATTCTACAAGTAAATAACTAATTATTTTCTACTTTTTCTTCTTTTAAAAGGCACAAACAAACAACAACAAAAAAAAATAAAATGACAGAAGTACATTTTTAATTAAAGAAATTTATTTGTTCATAATTGGGCCTGGTTTGCTTGCTACAATGATTGGGGATTCTGTGGAGACAAATGATGTTTACTCCATGTACTATATGCTGGAAGATTGAATGCTACAGACCCACAATGACAGAGAAATGAAAGTAGAAAAGGCCCACATTAATAATAACCAAACAAAAAACTACGAGGCCCACATTTGACTCAAATAGTATAGGCCCAAATTGTCACTCACAAAGAAGAAAAAAGTTGTTAACAGTGGAAGCCTTCTCTTTTGTATCAGAGCCAGGTTTCGATCCTGGGACCTGTGGGTTATGGGCCCACCACGCTTCCGCTGCGCCACTCTGATTCGTTGATACACTAGGCAAAACATTATATATCTTTCAAGACATCAATGCCATTGCCAGCGATGTAGGACATGAACTTTCTACCGTGACATTTACATATTACATATTATACTTAAAACATTGAAACCACTTACACAATATTAAGCAGATAAAGAAGTCAAATCCAAAAATGTACCAGAAAAGAGTAATTACGTGATAATGACATTGTTAGGCAATATTCCTTTATTTCTTGTTGATATTTCTCTTTTTCCTTTTGTTGATAAAATGTTGATATTTCTAGCAATTGAAATATCTAAGGACTCGTTCACGCGAGTCACCATCTGGGTCTTGGGCTATTGGCACCATCTAGGTCTTGGGTTATTGACCTTTTCTGCTGGACTGGTGTGTTCATAATCATACTCATGACTTTGCTTGACATATTATTTTTTAATAAATGAAACTCAATTTTTCACACTTCAATTCAAACTAGTGTTCAATTTGGGTGTACAAAATTTAATTCACAGGTTCTATAATTACTCTGTTTCTGAGGCAAAATGGCTTCACGACACGCATGTCCTTTCGGGTTTTTAACAAACATTGGGCTCATGCAATTTCTCTCAATTTCATAGTTTGCTCACCAGAAATTTCCTACATATAGTAAATTTATAATATTATATTTTGTTTGTTATTAGTAGCTCCTGTATGTATATTTTCAATGCGACAATAAAATGATCGGCTTACTACTAATAGTACACTATTTTGAATGAAAGTTTGGTTTTCAGGGTACCTAGAATTAATTATGAGATTCAACAAAGGAAAAATTTTCTCACTTTAAAGCTTTAGAATTGATTTTAAGTCACCATAACAAAAATCTAAACACCCTAACAGTGAAAACTCATTTGCCATTAGTTATAATGCATGTTTGTGTTTTAAATAAGATACACCTATAATCAATTCTAATGACCAACAAAGTAAAAAAGAAAAAAAAAAACTTGCTTCTACAACTCCAAATTTGATTATGAGTCACTATAATAACAAAAATACGAACACGCTGGGAGTAACCTAACCATCCTTAGAAGCAACCCAATACAAAGAATCTGTTAGTAGGAGTAAAATGATATGATGCTGTCTTCCTGACACAGGACAGTGTTGATTGCATGAAATCGTCATAAAGAATTATATATGGATAAGATAGGGTGTGGTTTTAAACTTATCTATTTCAACAAAAACACTAAAAAATGACCAGTATTATTATTTTTATTTTTGGTAGACCAAATGAGGAGTATTATTATTAAGTAATGAATAAGAGACTTAATAAATCAATTTACATATTAATTTATATATATTATTTATCAAAATGTATAAATTAACTTATTAGATCTTTCAGACCATCCTCATTATTATTATTTGTAGATGAAAAAAAGTTAGCCAAAATTACTAAATTGAGAAAAACTCCATTTGTTTTTGGCCTCACCAACTTTATCCATAGTTTCTCACTCCTCCACATCAATATCCTCATATAACTCTCATAAGTCATGATCATCACCATGACGAAAAGTATGAGAGAAGTAATGAGGAGCACTGATACTCTTTTATAGAATAAGACCAAAAAATCTGTGTAAGCAAGGAGAGAGATAAGGACAGGAAAAAAAGTTGGACTACGTGGCCAACTTGATTTTATCATCAATATTTGAGTGATTCCCTCGTCCTCGGATTGGAATCCTCTTTCTCTCTTTTCTCATTTGAATCCTTTCTTTCTTTCTTCTCTTTTTGTGGCATTTTTGGCTTCAAAAGAAAAAAATTGAGAATTTGAGATACCAGCCAAATATTGAAAGATGTTGGAAGGTAAAGCCTTGATAGAGGATACTGACATGCCAACTAAGATGCAGATCCAAGCCATGGCAGCTGCTTCTGAAGCTCTGGATCTGTATGATGTTGTTGATTGCATTTCTATTGCTGCCCACATCAAAAAGGTATCATTTTTTTTTCTTTCATTTTTGATGTGAAAAGGTAGCATTTTTCTTTTTATGTGAATTTATGGTTTGTGTGATTTGTAGGAGTTTGATACAAGATATGGGGTTGGATGGCAATGTGTGGTGGGTTCAAGCTTTGGGTGTTTCTTCACCCATTCCAAGGGAACTTTCATATATTTTACAGTGGAGACTCTCAATTTCCTCATCTTCAAAGGGGCTTCTTGTTCTCCTCTTGTCTGATTTATCCCCCAACTCATGTATGGTGGTTGCAAAGAAAAGTTCCAGCAACGGCAGAACTAGAGAAAGTGCACTTCTTATATTTCCCTTTGTCTTTGTTTTGTTATGTTCTTTTTTCCTTCATTCATTCCTAAAGTTGTTGAATGTTGATGTTTATGATGAGGAACAACAAGGTTTAGGTAAAGAAGGAAGAAAAAGAAAGAGTATAAGCAGTTCATTTTGTATATACGATGAATATTAAGCTTAGTTCAGTGCTTCTATTGCTGTCCCTTATCTGAAAGTTTGTGGATATTCTTGGTTCTTTTTATTTTTTCCATCCCCACATTTATCCCTAATCGTTGGTCAGCAAAAAGAAAGACGCACTCTTAAGTATATTATAATTAGATATGCTAATATGCTAATCATATTTACATTAAGGCATTATTGAGTGTATCAAGTTGATTGATGAAAACAGCAATCAAAGGCGAACAAGTGCTGATGCAGGATCAAATAAAAACGTTAGGGGAAATTGAAATCAGATCATAGGAGAAGAAATTCATTAACTAAATCCAGGATATTATTGTCCCGATGAGTGGGGCCGTTCATCGCTTTCGCTTCATGGATGTGTGGCATCATATGTATCTATCAATAGTTTCGCTTTTCTCTTTTTGTTCAAATTCGCTTTTCGCTTTAGAAGTTCAGACATATTATTTTCATTTGCATGCATTTTTTTTGCCCTTGATATTACCAAATATCATCCGAGTTGCTTAATTTACACAAGAAGTCAATCAGCAAAATATAAAATCTCAACCAATCTGATTAATTTTATACTGCCAGAACAGAGATATAATAACATACTATGCAGGTAATGTGGATCATACTTAATTTGACTTCTCATCAAATGGCCATCTACAGATAAAATCATAAATCTTAAAACATAATCACTTCGAATGCAGTTACTTTCTCTATCTCTTCAAATTTAAACTCACAAGAAGTCTTTGCATTGGCCAATCCATTAAAGAGCAGCATTGATCCTGAAAGTATGCTAAAGCCTCATTAAACCTTATTAGTTATATAGAATGATGCAGTAATCAAACCACTGGAGTCAAAAGTGGCTTGTTGAGGAAGTGTGCCTCCAAGTTTGCAATTACAAGGTCTGCCATTGCCTTGCAAGTTTCGATGGTGTCGCTCGCCATATGAGAGGTGAGCACAACATTATCAAGGCCTAAAAGCTCTTCAGGCACCCTTGGTTCATTCTCAAACACATCAAGACCTGCCCCGGCTAGTCGTCCTTCGGTCAATGCAGACACAAGTTCAGCCTGATCCACGTGCCTGCCTCGCCCGATATTGATAAGAACTCCTTTTTGTCCCAATGCATCAATAACTTGACGATTCACAATGTGATGGGTTTCTTCAGTAAGGGCACATGCTACAATGAGTATTTGGGAGTTAGCTGCTAAGTCAAGGAGGTTAGGGTAGTACTTATACCCTGTGTCTGGTTTTTCAGTTCTCGAGTGGTAACTAACCGGGCAACCGAAAGCTGCAGCTCTTTTAGCTATCGCCGAACCGATCCTTCCTAAACCAATAATTCCAACTGCTTTACCACTAAACTGAAATGTGCAAATTACAAATGTAACTAAGTACAAAATCAAAATGAGGAAGTAATAGTTGGATTGCATGCATTGATACAAGAACTTCAAATACAAAGGGGCATCATAGTAAAAAAGAGAAAAAAATGACATTATGGAGCATTGCAGTGAGATTTTCTACCTGTTCTGATAATTCTGTTCCTTGATCATGTAATCTTTTTTTTCTATGTTTATAATCATGAACTTCACACAGATGACTCTCGCAATGTAAATCTAAGAAGCTAATTTCATGATTGAGCCAACAAGTCTTTTCAAGTCGTCTCCTTTGAAAAGAATGCCAAAACTCACAAGTCATAATCACAGCATCGAAAAAACACCATGCAATGAAATCCAGAAGCATCTAAACTAAATAACTAGAGACAGAATCTAAACAGAAGAGAAATGCAAGAGGAAGCAAACTCCTCACTATGCCCAGAAAGAACACAGTGACATGCACCAAGCTCATGAAAAATTACGCAAAACTCTAATCATGAAAAATTCTCACCATTTTTTTACCTTATACCAAGCACAACCTAAATATCAAGGAAAAAAAAATGAACTTTTTGTAATGCCACCAAACGAAACAAAATTGGAAAGAAAAGAGGGAAAAATGGAAAGAGAGAGAGAGAGAGAGAGAGAGAGAGAGAGAACCTTAGTAGTCAAATGAAAATTGGACTTTGGCCAGAGGCCGTTCTTGACAAAGCGATCGCACTCGCAAATCCTCCGGAGAACGGCGAGAGCGAGTCCAATGGCGAGGTCGGCGACGTCGCCGGTAAGGACGTCGGGGGTGTTGGAGACGCGGATCCCTCTCTCCCTGCATTTGGGGAGGTCAATCTTGTCCAATCCGACGCTGAAAGAGGACACGATCTCGAGCTTCGGTAGGGATTCGATCATGGAGGCGTCGGCGCCAATCTTGGCGTTGCCGACGACGGCGCGAATGGAGTCGGCGTGGGCGGCGTCGGAGAAGGAGGGGATGGTCCAGAGGCGGAAGAGGGTGAAGCGGTCGGCGAGGCGTTGCTCGAGGTAGGAGTACATTGGGTATGTCAATAGGACTCCTATGGATTTCATTGAAGAAGTGGCTGAAGATGCATCCATGGCGAGGTGAGTGAGAGAGCGAAGAGTGAGTGTTGCAATGTTGATGACAAGTTCTAAGATTTTCTTTTCTTTTTTTCTTCTTTTGTTTTTAGGCATAGGCACAAGTTTATCATGTCACGTTAAAATTAGAAAATAATTTGAATGGAATATATTGATGCAGTAAAAACGTGTTAGTAAATATAATTAATTATGTCATTTAATGATTGTGTCTATAAATTAAAATTAAACTTTTAAAATTAATATGACTTATAAATAAATGACTTTAATTTTTATGCATTAATAATGCAATTTTTTTCTTAAGCGGTTAATTAATAAAATTTTATTACATTAACATAAAGAAATATGTTATTCGTATTTAAAATTTTGAAATTCTTTTACTTAGTATCCAAATAATTTTTTTAGAGTAAATCAATTGAAATACTTTAATAAAATTACACTACCCTCCAAAAATAACTCATCTAAACACAAAAAAATTAGGCGTTAAACTAGTGTTTACACCATAGGCTTCTTGAGTTATACAACAACAACAATAATAATAATAATAATAATAATAATAATACTTTGAAATAGGGTCATGCAAAGTAACGACTTAAGCTTTTGGAAGAAATAATTCTTAAGATCGTATCAGAGTCTACCCTAAGATTATTAATGATCCTTCCTGCAAATGTCCAGTCCTACAAACTCCACGTTCCAGATATCCTGAGGGGTGTGTTAAGAGTCACACATTACTTAGAGATAGAACTTAAATAACCTTTATAATATCAAAGCAATCCTCATGTTATGGATTGGGCCATAAAGGCCCATCCTGAAACCCCATACCCGAAAGTACGTAGATCAACCTAGCTCGGCTTAAGCGCCCCTTCAACAGCCAGAGAGATTCTCAGTCATGATATCCTCCTTCAGGCTAGCAGCGCTCCATGATCCTCGAAGGCGAACTCAACGTAAAAATCTCCGAAATGGCGAAATTCACGGACGCCACTCAGGTATTTAAACCTAAGCAACACACCAAATACGTCTAGAGCCCAATTACCCTTGATCTCCCTACTACTTTGAACCTTTACTGACATGAGCGTGGGAGTCCTTGCAGGTACCCGTCCTGGCGATCCAGCACTCACAAAGAAGCTCCAGGATCCAATTTGCACCGAGGAATAACCTACTTCGGTACATTGGCGCCGTCTGTGGAGACTTTTTTATGGTATCCCACATCTCTTTGGAACCTGAAGCATCCCTGCCACCATGCCCCCAAGCTCACTAGAAAAACCTATCGTGTTGCAACATTTAGGGAAACCCGTGGATTAGTATTCGTAGGGACCCATGCTCCACTTCCCATCCACCTCCTCCCAAGCTAGTGGCACCCCCACCTCTCCCTGAACAAATCACGCCCTTGCCCCCAAGTCCACCACAAGACCCAGCTATTGACACCGATTTGCCCCCTCCCCCGACCTTGCTGATGTGGTCAAGACCCAGGTGGAGAAGATTGCACGCCTGGAAGCATCTCTATTGCAACTAGCCCAGGCAAAAGAGAAGAGGAAGAAACAAAGAGAAATTCGCGCTGCGACTGACAAAGGCAAGAAAGACGTCGAGTGGAAATAAAAGCATGTCATACTAGAGGCTCACGAGAGAGAACGCCACATCGACGGTCTTAACTGCGATGATGGCCAGAGCCAGTCATTGACAAATGAAGAAGCACAAAGAATCCGTTTACAGGGTATCCGCGGAAGTGAACACCCACACTGCTGAAAAGGCACGCACAGGGGCGAGGAATACGAAAAGGAAAGATAACCACCCTTTTGCAGACGACATTCTCAATATGATGACGTCACACAGATTCCGTCCCCCCACAGATATGGAACCATATGACGAAACCATAGACGCTCAGCATCACTTAGATGCTTTTGGTCACAGGATGATCTTGGATAGAGCCTCCGATGCCATCCAATGCAAATCCTTCCTAGTAACTCTGAGGAATGAAGTGTTGGTTTGGTTTAAGTGCATCCAATGCTTCGACAATTTAGCCGAACGATTCCTGGCTAACTTTACCATGAGGAGAACAAAACCCAAGATGACAGTAAGCCTCTTAGGTGTGATACAAAAGGAAGATGAATCCTTTCGCCAATACCTAGACTGCTTCTACAAAGAATATGCCCAGGTCGAAGATTTGCAGCCATAGACAATACTAATGGGCTCAAAGAAGGTAGCCCATTCGCAAAAAAATTGTCCACGGAGTTTGATACAGTCATACAGATACAAGAGTGCGCTGAAGAGTATTTGTACCAAGAAGAAGGTATGCAAGCCATAAAAAGCGAGCCTATCCGAGATGGAGCCGGAGATGTAGGAGAAGGTCTGAGGAGAAAATTCAACCAGCCAACATGCATTAGCCGCCCGCGAATTGACCGTCAGCGGATCGTAAAGGATGGAAGATACACGAACTACACCCCTTTCACCGTATCCCTCACCTAATTATACATGGAGATTCAGCATAAAGATGGTTTCCCAAAGCCAAAACCAATCCGGTTGCGGCCAAGAACAGATACCACTTTATTCTATGCCTTCTACGATTCGTATGGTCATAACACAAAAGACTGTGTAGATT
This sequence comes from Nissolia schottii, assembly GCA_003254905.1. Taxonomy (NCBI): domain Eukaryota; kingdom Viridiplantae; phylum Streptophyta; class Magnoliopsida; order Fabales; family Fabaceae; genus Nissolia; species Nissolia schottii. The sequence goes on along the minus strand of QANU01095819.1, from coordinate 1,838,983 downwards.
TAAAAGAGGAGGTAGAAACCTGGGTACGCGGAGGCAGGCTGGAGAGATATGTGATACAAGAAAGAAAAAGAAAGATTGAGACCAGAGTCGTAGAAAGAAAAACCTATTCCAGAGACAACCGCAGGAGAAAAGATTATCCTGAGGACCAAAGGGATATAGAATAGAGACCACCAAGGTAATCAATACTACAGTGGGTGGATTCGCAGGAGGGGGATCTACCAGGTCAGCCAGAAAAAGACACCTCTAAAAGGTGTTGCATTTGGAAAAGGAAATAGGACACAAACTCTGTGGACTAAGAAACCTTCTTGACATCACCTTCACCAGGGAGGATTTCGCCCACACCACTCAAATACACGACGACCCAATGGTAATCTCTGCAACTCTAGTAAATGTTGAGGTCAGACGAGTGTTACTGGACCAAAGAAGCTCAGTAGACATCAACCTCGAGCACTATCCAGAGGACCTCGTGAGCTTTTTTGGGGAGACAGTTACTCCAGATGGGTATGTTTCCCTTTATCTGACACTGGGATGTGAACCGACAATGAGAACAAAAAGGGTGAAATTCTTGGTAGTTGATAGGCCTTCGGCTTACAATATCATCTTGAGACGACCCAAGCTGAACGTGATTAATGTTGTCATATCCACCGCTGCCCTCATGATGAAATTCTTAACAACAAATAATGGAGTAGCCATTGTCCGCAGAGACCAGGTGACCGCCAGAAGATGTTACAACACCAGTCTCCAGATATAGAGCTGGCAGAGTAGTCTATAGAGTTGTCCGCAGAATAACAACCCTTGGTCAATGCGTGTGATGATGACCAAATTTTCACTGCAAATCCTCCTCAGCGGGACAGACCAAAGCCCGAGGGAGAGTTACAACCTGTTCAGATAGGTCCTAACCCTGAACAGGTGACCTTCATTAACAAATCTCTTTCCCAAGAAGCGAAGGAACAAGTCATCACTACCCTTTGGCAGAACGCGGACCTATTCGATTGGACGACGTCTGACATGTTCGGGATTAATCCAGCACTCATGGTGCACAGGCTAGCCATCATACCTGGCACTAAGCCAATGAAGCAGAAAAGGAGGAAAATGAGCTCTAAAAAGGCTCTAAATCTGCACAAACAAGTGCAAGCACTAAAGGAAGCAGGATTCATAGAGGAAATAATCTACCCTACGTAGTTGTCCAACGTGGTAATGGTACCCAAGCCCGGAGGAAAATGGAGGATGTGTATAGACTACACAAACCTCAACAAGGCGTGTCCCAAAGACCCATATCCTCTACCAAACATTGACCTCCTTGTCGATTCAGCCTCTGGGTACAAATTTTTGACATTCTTGGATGCCTACGCGGGATATAATCGATCCCCATGCACCGTACCGACGCGGAAAAGACAGCATTCATAACGGTCGTAGGCAATTACTTTTACAAAGTAATGCCATTTGGGTTAAAGAATGCAGGAGCCCCTTACCAGCGAATGATAAATAAAATTTTTGTCGAGCTAGCCAAAAATCTGTTTGAAGTCTATGTGGACGACATGATAGTGAAGTCGTCCGCAGAAGACAAGATAACATCCGATCTGGACACGATCTTCCACACCCGTGCCTCCATAATGTCAGATTAAATCCAGCCAAGTGCGCCTTCGCGGTAGAAACAGGAAAATTCCTTGGATTCATGATAACCCAGTGGGGAATCAAGATAAACCATGCGAAATGTGAAGCCATCATGAATATGATACCTCCCTCCACAATCAAAGAGGTACAGGGCCTAACTGGAAGAATAGCTTTGTTGAATAGATTCATGTCAGCCTCCGCAGAAAAAGCTCTACCCTTCTTCAAACTCATGAAGAAGATGAATTCTTCACAATGGATAGAAGAATGCGAGCGATCTTTCAATGAATTCAAAGCATATCTGTCGCAACCTCCTATCCTCACAAAACCAAAGAAGGAAGATAAGTTATTCTTATATCTCTCCGCGTCCGAAGAAACGGTGGCATCTGCACTAGTGAAAGAGAAGGGGCAAATTCAACTCCATGTGTACTTTACCTATAGAGTTTTACAAGGAGCAGAGCTAAAATACCAGAAGCTGGAAAAATTGGTCTTCGCTCTACTCAACTCCACGAGAAGGTTACGACCATACTTCCAATCTCATCCCATCATGGTCAGAACAAATCAACCAATCAAGCAAGTGCTCCACAAGCCTGATCTGGCAGGACGCATGTTAACCTGGTCAGTAGAACTCTACGAGTTTGACTTACAATACGAGTCACGGATTGCGATCAAGGCACAAGGCATGACCGATTTCATCACGAAGTTCACGGGAAACAACACACCCACAGAAAATAACAAATGGACATTGTATGTTAACGGAGCGTCAAGTGTCCGCGGAAGTGGAGCAGGGGTATTGCTGGAGGGCCCCAATGACCTACAACTTGAGATGGACGTCAAATTTGAATTCACCACCTCTACCAATCAAGTAGAGTATGAGGCATTGGTTACAGGTAAGGCTGTCAAAATGAGCCCGACTAGTTTATCCAGTTAAATGGATGGGCTTTACATGCAAAAAATAGGCCCGTAAAAATTTGAAAAAAAAATGGTCCGGGCTGTTTAAGCCCGTGGGCTAAACGGTCTCGCACGGCGGGCTCACGAATATTTTTTTAATTTTTTAATTTTTTTAAAAACCAAAAATCAAAAAACAGAAACCAAATTGTTATTTTTAAAAATTAAGTTAATAAAACTACATGATAATTGATACCTCACGTTCAAATTGAAGCCCAAATTGCAAACTAAATTGCTAAGTTGTTCTAGTTATAATTAAAATATTTTTTAGATATTTTAAAACTTGTTGATCATCGCACGGGTTTAGACTCTAGGTGTTAATTAAATACATTTTCTTGTTATCCCTTTTTTTATCAAAGCTTTGCAAATAGCTTTTTAATTGAAAAATGTTACTATTTGTATACTTATCCAAAATTAAAGATTTTGTAACAACAATAAAGAGATAAAGATGAAAAAATCATAAAACCTTAATTTTTCTCTATTTATTACCATCGGAAATGGATCCTCAAATTTTACATAAACTATTTCTTTCTGACTAATTAATAGATAGACAATAAAAAATAGTTAAAAATGACTGCGCATACTTATTCACAACTTGTATTTAAATCATAAAAAATAGACCGAAATTTTAATTTTTTAAAAAAATAAACGAGCTGGCGGACTAGCCCGTTTAGGCCCCTGGACCAACCATAAACGAGCCGGATTCTAAAAATATGCATAATTTTGGCCCGGCTCGTTTGACACCCTTAATTACAGGTCTTAACCTGGTTAGAGACGTGAGAGTAAGAAATTTGGTGGTATGTAGTGACTCACAGATCGTGGTCGCACAAATAAGAGAGGAATATCAAGCGAAAGATACCCACTTACAGCAATACCTATGCCTGGTGATGAAGATGATATCTGTAACATCCCGAATTTTCCTTAGGGAAATAATCGTAAAACATAAATATTTAATTAATTTTCTAATCATGATTAGGGAATTAAAATGGGAAACTAATAGGTAGAATATCCCTAGGAAATAAAACGTGTCGCGGTAGAAAATTCGGCAGACAACTGAATAGCCATTGGTTGCCGATGAAATTTGGCACGCAAAACGGTGTACGTGAAAATAATCTCCCAGAGAAAAATTCACAAACACCTTCAAACATTAATACCCTTAGGTAGGCGGAAATTAGAGGATCGCGACGGTATAAACGGAATATTTTTCGGACGACCGTGCGCGACGCACCGACACTGCGAACGATAAAACACGAGCGAACCAGAACCGGGAAAAATGAAATCTCAGCAGCTGCAAAGAGGGCTGCACGTTTTTTTGAAGGAGAATTTTGACCAAAGACATAATTCCCCAAAATGTGATTCCAAATTCCCATCACCATACTTTCCTTACTTACTACCCATACCCATGCCCATACCTCCTACTATTCACCACATTTTATTTATTCCAAAAATCAATTAATTTCCCTCATATTCAGCCACCAAGACCGAACACCATCAGCCCCCTCCACTCTCATTTTTATTCTTCTAAAACACTCCAAAACCTCTTCAAGAAAGCTTGGAGAAAAGCCACCAAAGAACCACCATCTTCTTGACCAAAAATCAAGCATTCTTCCACCATTTTTCCCTAGCCAAAAACCGAATTCCATAGCCAATTTTCCTCATATTTTCACTTCATTCTACTTCACTCACCATCAAGGAAAATAAACATCATCATCCTCCATATTTCTCAAAATATTCAACTTG
>QANU01095819.1:1812569-1833574 GCA_003254905.1 Nissolia schottii | reverse complement strand
TCGGTAGGTAGCTGGCAGCGGGTTCACTCTTCTGTCGGTAGGTGGCTGGCAGGGGAGAAGAACCAATTAGCACAACCCTCCTGTCGGTAGGTAGCTGGCAAGATGCGGGGTCGCTTCCCTGTCTGCAGGTGGGTGGCAGGGAAGGGGACGATGGTTGTTGTCGGTAGGTAGCTGGCAATGGATTCACAGAGATGAATCAAATATGATTATGCTGATAAGTGTATCAAAGCAAGGGCCAGTCGATGTGGAGGGAAAACCTCCTTAGCAAGACGCGCTTTCCGGGGAGGTTGATGCCAAACTGGAAGAACAAGTCCGTGAGGTTAATGCCAAAGCGGACCATGTCTTGCTAGCGGGTAGCCAGACTGTTACAATGGCTGTATTATGAAAAGAAAAGAATATGAAAGTCTGAACGCAGAGAAAAGTATGAAAGAGTAAAGTATAAAAGAAAGAAAGAATTATAGTATGTGATGTATGCTTGAATGTATGTATGTATGCAATGTATGTAATAATGTATGTATGAAAGTATGAATACGTAAGAAGATGAGTAAATAAGTAAGAAGATAAATGAATATGAAGAAGATAAGTAAATATGATGTTAGTACCGTTAAGAGATCGCTCGAGACGGCTATGTATCTATAAGCGAAGGAAAGTAACAAGCACGAGAACTTAGTAAGAAAGATTAGTTCCCCCTATCACCTAGTAATATAGATAAAGCTGTTCAGGACTTTAGGCCAGATCATAATCAGTAGGAATGTTAGTATGCATGTTCACTTAGAAACACCAGAGCGGCAAAATCATAATTGAGTAGAAAAAATAAAGAACGATCCCCAAGGTTACCCACTGAGAACCCAAGGTTCTCACCCCCACTCCTTTATGATTCTAGGATGGCACGACATGTACGCTGAGATGGAGCCGGTATCGGAAGACATGCAGAGATATGGACGTCAGAGGATTTCGAGGAAGTGACAGACAAAGACTTCTGTTTCATGTTTTAGATTAGCTTAAGGGATTAGGTGCTCCCTTAGCTCATATGGAAATGTATTTTGACTTGTATACTTGACTTTATAATTATGTATTATTATTTGACTGTGCAACTATGTGATGGACCGAATACCTGTATGTTTATGTATTTTCTTGGAAGATCTCTAACACTGCCACCCTGTAATTCATTTCTGCTTAAGTCCCTTGGGACTCTATCGTTTGTATCCTTATATGCTATCTTAATCACGCACGGCTTCTACTTTATAAAATGATAGTGCACACGAAGGATTTTCAAAATGGTCCATATTTTTAAGTAAGAAATATTTTCCAAGCTAAAAGTAGGGGCTAGATGTAACCCCACCAAAGCTGTAAACAACCTAGTGAGCTTTGTTTACTACGTACGGGTAAACAGTTAGCTAGGGTGTTTCAATATCCTCTTTCGAAAACTACAACATCAAGCATGTCCCGAGGAAAGAAAACGAGCGAGCAGACACCCTGTCCAAGCTAGCGAGCACCGGCCCAGGCGGCAACAACAAAACACTCATACAAGAAACCCTCTGTCATCCCTCGGTCACAATTGGGGTCAACCAGATAGAATCACAAGAAAGTTCACCAGAATGCTGGACGATGCCAATTGTGAAGATTATCCGCGGAGATAATATAGATTCAATTGAGGATAAAAACAAAAGACTCAGAAGAGAAGTCGCCAAGTACACCCTAGTAGGCGGACAACCTTACAGGAGATCAGTGTCCTAACCTCTCCTCAAGAATCAAAAAGAATATCATACGTCTTAGAAGAGGTACACAAAGGATCGTGTGGTCACCACATGAGAGGAAAAGCCCTTACCCTAAAAATACTCTGTGCAAGACTGTACTGGCTACCCTCCAAAGAGACTCCGTAGAATATGTGAAGAAATGTCGCACATGTCAAGAACATGCCCACTTTCATATAGCTCCTCCCGCGGAATATGGCGACCTCGTGACCATTCCAAAAATGGGGAATCAACATACTTGGCCCCTTTCCACAAGCCACAGGCCAAAGAAAGTTTCTCATAGTGGTAGTTGATTACTTCACAAAGTGGATAGAAGCCGAACTCCTGGCAACAATCACTTCTGTCTGGTGCAGGAGATTTGTGTGGAACAACATCCTCACAAGATTTGGCGCCCTGGAAGCGCTAATCTCCAATAATGAGACCCAATTCATGGATAAGAAATTCACAACATTTTTTACAAGGCTTTAAAATAAAACATCGATTTTCATCTGTGGAACACCCTCAGGCCAATGGGCAAGCCAAAACTACTAGCAAGGTCATATTGAAAGGACTGAAGAAAAGGCTAGATGAAGCAAAGGGACTATGGGTGGGCGAATTGGGAAGTGTCCTATGGGATTATTGAACCACCCCCCCCCGGTTCAACAACGTCCCACTCCCCTTTCCGGTTAGCATACAGAAGTAAAGCCATGATACCAGTGGAAATTGGCAAAACAAGTCCCAGAATATAGTTGTTCTCCCAGGAGACAAAGGGCCAAGCCAGAGCCGAAGAGATAGACCTGGTCGAACAATGCAAAAACAAAGCCCACATACAAAAAGAAGCTATTAAAAGGCTGGTCATATGGAGATACAACTCCTCTGTAATTCCACGGAAGTTTACTCCAGGAGACAGAGTCATACGAAGGGAAAATATTGGCACCAAGACACCAGGACAGGGCAAGCTACATCCCAACTAGGAAGGTCCGTACATTATAATGGAAGAACTTGGCGAAAGAGCATACAAGCTATCAACCATCAACGGAAAAGAAATCCTGTGGACATGGAACGCAACCAATCTGAGGAGATTTTATTTTTAATTTTTTCTCAAACCTTTATCTTTAGATACTTCATCTTTAATTTCCATATTTTTATCCTACATCATCATTGTACTAACATTAAGGCCACAAAGTCACTATGAAATAATACATGCAGGATTCAGAATACTTTTCATGGTCAGACATTAACAAATCGCTTTAAAAAGCGATAACAAAACAATTTTCCCGAACTTATCACTCAAGCATCAACAATAATCCGCGGAATTATCACTCTTACCCGGTAATAGAAATCGAGTGCTACAAAAAAAAATAACCAAGGAATAATCCCAGTAAAAAAATCGAGAGCTACAACAACAACTAAGTCATAAGCTTGGTCCCAAAACCGAAAAGCACAAAACAATCATAAATATGCAAAGATAAATTTCCACGGAATCTATATACCATTTAAAGTACAAAAACTATATCATTAAAGTCTTACAAAAATAATAACAAAATTCCAAGGCAATAGAAGCCTGGACGAAAATACAAAGCATAGCGAGAAATCACATAGCAGGGAATTACAAACCATGGATGGTGTCAGTCTCAAGATCATAACACTTATCCAAAGACACCACACTCCAATCAACCCCAGGAGCAATATGCTTAACTTGGCCCATCATGGTTTCAAGCGTTGCATCCATAACTTCCTTTGATAGCCGCAAGCAAGCATCATATTCCTTCCTGGCTTTTTCGCACTGCCTCATGCTTCACTTGAACTACAAATACCTTGAAATATTTCCACTTGAACTCCTGGTAGGACTCTTCCCACCTTCTACACACCCTTGCTCCAAACATGCCCTTGAACTTATGCCAACTCCTATACCTAAACCGGGTCCCCGGAACAATCCCACCCATGGGGTTGGTTAAGGTGAACAAACTCATAAATGTGTTCGAAAAAGGCTCCACGCCTAACACCTCGCACATGACCTCGAATCCGCGGATCAATGCCTAACCACTAGGATAAAGCTGCGTAGGACTAAAAGAGCATTACTGCATCAACTCCCGCTTGAAGATAGTGAATGGGATCCTAACACCTAAACAAGTAAAAAACACCTCGTACATCCACAGGAAATGAGGAGTATCGTTATGCTTCAGCATACAAACTCTCTAATATATGGAGGCCTCCTCTAACCTATACTCGTGATCCTCCACCCCTTCCTCCGTCAACTCCAAAGCCTCACTAAAGCAATCAATATGCTCCTCCTGAATGATAGAAGGGATGGCAAACACCTCTGAGTCTATCCACCTACAAGACAACCACTCGTGGGGCCCCCGCAAAGGGCGTGACCTCTTTAAGTCCTAAAAACTCTTCTTCAACCTTCCCATTATTGTAAAAATCTCAAATTATTGAAAAAGAAAAAACAAACCACAAGCTTGCTTAACCCCTTACAACCAAAATCCCTAAAGGCACCCAAAGCCCCAAAAAACCATTAACAGAAAACATTGCAGCATATACACCCAAATACCCATAGCGCCCCGAAGCGAAACAGAAAAGAAGATAGGTCCTAAACCCAAACAAAAACTCGTAAAACCCAAAAGAAGAGGAAGAGATGCTTACCAGTGTTTATCCCTGAAAACAGATCAAACCAGCAGAACGACAGTATAGTGGCTTCTATCGACGAACCTCCTCCTCACAGTGACCACTGTCAATGAACAAAAAATTCAGTGCTAGACGCAGAAAATGAGGATGAGTGAAAAATCGCAAAGAGATGAATGGAAACAGAGAGAATAAGAAGCGAAAAGGCAATAGAAGCTTAAATGGATAGAAACCGAGAATGAGAAACGAAAAGACAACAGAAGATTAAATTTGGCTTCGGGATTTAAAACCTAAGGAAACCCAAGGGATTTCCCTCCAAGCCCATCGTTACGAAACTGACACATGCCTCCTAGAGAAACTCAAACGTCCACTAACTCACACACGTGTCCTCAAACGAGTGACTCAATTTCTCACAACAGGACGCACGTCCCGTCGTACGACCTCCAAAAAGGAAAATCCCCAACCGACACGACTTCTACGGAAAAACCCCTTAACCACCATGACGCCCTGCAGATACCTCTTCGAGAAACCAACTCTTAACAACGCACAATGATCTACCTCGGACCACGGAATTCTACTTCGCACTCCGAGCTGGGGGGTTCCTATTATGGACTGGGCCATAAAGGCCCATTTTGAAACCCCATCCCCGAAAGTACACAAATCAACCAGGCCCGGCTTAAGCGCCCCTTCAGCAGCTAGAGAGATTATCGGCACGTGATATCCTCCTTCCAGCGAGCAACGCTCCATGATCCTCGAAGGCGAACTCAACAGAAAGATCCTCGGAATGACGAAGTTCACAGACGCCACTCAGGTATTTAAACCTAAGCAACACACCAAGTACGTCTAGAACCCAATTACCCTTGATCTCCCTACTGCTTCGAACCTTTACTGATTTGAGCGTCGGAGTCCTTGCAAGTACCCGTCCCGGCGACCCTGCACCCTCAGAGAAGCTCCAGGATCCAATTTGCTCCGAGGAACAACCTGCTTCGATACATCTCACTTCTTGAGTTAGCTTTTGAATGCATGTTAAGCTAGTATATATATATATATATATATACACACGCGCACGCGCACACGCGCGCCCCTTGATTAAAAGCTTTACATCTTATGAAAACAAAAATATAGCATATACTTAAAACTATGCTTAATTTGGTTTTTCGTTTTATTGGTAAGAAAATTCGACTTTTTATAACAGTTAGCGAAATAACAAAAGAAGATTGTAGCCTACTTGAGAAGCAGTAAAGCAATAGTAGTTGAAAGTTGAAATTAATTAGAATGTCTCCCTTTGATTCTTGAAACTGAGGTATGAGCACTATCCACTGATAGGACACAAAGGGAGGGAGTTTCTGTTATGGTAAATTTTGTAATTTGGGAAGTCTTGCATGGCTGTCACGCCTGGTCTTTGGCTATCTATCTTTGACCTTCAAATTAACAACCACTCAATTAGAAAATTCTTCCTAACATTAAAAATGATAATTAATAAATAACTCAAAATTTTTGTCTCCCACACTCTTACCCATCCCATTACTTCTTCTTACAACATGCACCCCACGTTCAAAGAACTAAGCTCAAAAATGGAAAAGAAGAAAACTAACACAAAATCCACCAAATGAATCACCTCCACTCTTTTCACATACTCCTAAAAAAATTAAAAAAAGTAAAATAAGAACTCTCCCATTTTCATTTGTAACTTTTGGCTTCTGCAGTTTTCCTTCTCTCCCTTAAGGGTCTCAGACACCTCATGTGTTTGTTCTCGCTCGTTCGCCCCTAAGAAAAGTTTTTTCCTTTGGAAAACTTTGATCAAAGAGAAAAAAAAATGGTTCGAGCACTGGAACAAGAGCAGGAAAGTTACAGGTCCAAACTGTTCAATTTCAGAGGGATGTTTGAGAACACAGGGAGGCACACAAAGAGTCTTAGCATTGACACTGCTAGTACATTAGAACCTCTAGAGGATGACGGTGCCGCCTCATCCAGAAGTCAAGGATCGAAACCTCTCAACGAGCCCGCGATGATTCCGAAGGCAAGGGTCATAAGCAAGGAGGAAATCGCAGCCAAAGAAGCCATGGACAAGCTAGTACAAGGTGATCATGACTAATGACCATAGTTTACAATATATGTATATTCATTTCCAAAATGTAGATCAATGCCCTTTATGGATGACTGATGTTCATGGGTGGATTTGATTCAGATATGGAGCAGATGAAGGAGAGATTTGCCAAACTGCTATTAGGTGAGGACATGTCTGGTGGAGGAAAGGGTGTTTCCTCTGCTTTGGCACTGTCAAATGCATTCACAAACCTTGCTGGTATGTATGTTGACCTCTTCTTTCTATATTGTGCAATACCATGCATGAATGTTCATTTTCTCTCATATGTTTTCACCGGAAATGCAGCTTCTATTTTCGGCGAACAAAGGCGCCTAGAACCGATGCCTGCAGAAAGAAAAGCAAGATGGAGAAAAGAAATTGATTGGCTTCTATCAGTCACAGATTATGTTGTTGAAATGGTCCCTTCACAACAAAAACAGAAGGATGGTTCAACTATGGATGTAACCCTCTCTCCTTCTTTTTTTCTCTATCTCTATCATTCTTCCTACCATCATAATTACTGTATGATTGAACCTGGTCTTTGATTGAACAGATCATGACGACGCGCCAACGAACTGATCTACACATGAATATTCCTGCCTTGCGCAAGCTCGATACGATGCTTCTTGTAAGATCACTAACCTGTATTCCTCATTCCATGCCTCTATGTTGTTAACTATATCTAACAATTGTTGATGATGGAACAGGATTGTCTTGATAACTTCAAAGACCAAAATGAATTCTATTATGTATCGAAAGATGCAGATGATCCAGATAAAGAATCGAACAATAAAAATGATGATAAGTGGTGGTTACCTACACCTAAGGTTCCAGTAGAAGGTCTATCTGATAATGCTAGGAAATTTCTGCAATATCAAAAAGACAGTGTAAATCAAGTACTTAAAGCAGCCATGGCAATAAATGCTCAAGTTCTAACAGAAATGGAGATCCCTGAAAGCTATATCGAATCCTTACCTAAGGTGAGACATAAAAAAAACTACCTAGACCAGTATTGTAACATCTTATTTACACAATATGTAATAACTAAATATTTTTTCTTTCTTTTTTAACAGAATGGTAGAGCAAGTCTGGGGGACTCGATTTACCGGAGCATTACAGTCGAGTTTTTTGATCCCGACCAGTTCCTATCGACCATGGACTTATCATCAGAACATAAAATCCAAGACCTCAAGAACAGAATCGAAGCGTCAATAATCATTTGGAAGCGGAAGATGAACCAAAAAGATTCAAAGTCTGCATGGAGTTCTGCTGTGAGTTTGGAGAAAAGAGAACTCTTTGAAGAGAGGGCAGAAACCATCTTACTTCTCTTAAAGCACCGTTTCCCCGGCATTCCTCAATCTGGATTAGATATAAGCAAAATCCAGTTCAATAGGGTAAGGGCATGTTCCATCTGCATATCTGCATATACACTTAAATTGCATCTAGAAACTGTCAAGAATCACCTCTCCCGAGAGCTTAAGTTGGTGAGTAGAGACGCAGAAACTCTTTTGGCTTGAAAATGATCGAACTCTAAATCTCTTGGTCATAAAGGCTATGTACCATGTCAAGAATCATCTCTCCCAAAAGCTTAAAGATGCTAGGCAGAGGCAAATGAATGATTTTATAAATTAACAGAAACAACGTCATTTATGGATTCCTTTTTCTAATAGACAAACTTTACTAATGTTGACAGGATGTGGGGCAAGCTGTTCTTGAGAGCTATTCAAGAATATTGGAAAGTTTGGCCTTCACCGTGCTTTCAAGAATAGATGATGTGCTCCAAGCAGATTTCCAAACTCAAAATCCATCAGGAAAAAAGACAAGTGCCAGAAGTTCAGTTTCAAAGCCAAGTCCTACTAGAGAAGAGATGGACAAAGGTGGTGCAGATGGTTCAATGACACTGTTAGACTTCATGGGTTGGGGCCCTGATCAAGGTGATGCAGACGCAAAGAAGGACCCTTTTGCTGTTAATGATGACTTCTACAAAGATGTTGATGTAAAGCAACAAAAGCTTCCAAATGTAGTGACGGCAAAGAAGATGTCATATCTAGAGAACTTGGGAGTTTTGAGAAGTCCAACATCACGCCATTGAGGGATATACATGTATTATAGGATGAAAAATCTTGGTCTTCAATTCAAAAGCACAATTAGAAACCCTTAGGTGTTTTGTTGGAGTCTTTGATGGTGTATTCTTTATCAATTCTGTCACTTTTTGTACATAGGAAATTAATGAATATACACAAAATCACGCGACTTTGAAGCATTCTCAAATATATATTATCTTGTCCTCTATATACCAAGGATTTGTAGTCTTCAAACTCTGCTCCTAATTACTACGGTAAGATTGTGTTTCTCTATTTTTGTTCAGCATCCTCCGGTGTCAGATTTGACCTTTGGTCTATGTCAGAGTGGCTCAAAAAACTAAATGACTCACTTTAGTTTAAGAATTTGTCTTTAAAAGATTCATAAAAATTTTGTAGTTTTGAGAAGATTTAAATAAATAGATCAAGTGAAAAATAAACAATAAATTAGACGTCATATCTTAATCTAAAATTTTTAGACAATAAGTTTATAAATCTATTCAAATATATATTCAACTTAGTCCAAATTTCATTCTTACCAAGCTATTACATTCACATTTACGCAACACATCTCAAATCCAATTTTAAGGCCACCATCCTAATCAAACAGCTCATACCAATTTTGTCTTCGATTCAACAAGAAACAAACATCATTGAACCATACTTACACATTATGCAGAGCAGAGATATACATACACATTTGAATTTGGAAACTAAATTAAATTAGATCTTGCCACGAGGTCCGAGCTTAGGTGGAAGTTGTGGGCCCATTCTTGATGGGAAGAATGTCACCAGAGGCAGTGGAACTGAAGTATGCGAGGGTGGACCCACCTCCCAAGATCAAGAACTTGAGTAACAGTCCCCTCTTAGTGAAAGGTGCAACAAAGGTCTCGAAGAACTTGCTCTGAAGGGGGTTGTAGGGAGAAGGCGCATCTGATCCATACAAGTCCCATTGGCCAGTAGTGTTTGCTAGATCCTCCAAATCAAAGTACACACTCTTGTCACCATACTTTGCTACCACAGCACCACTCCCGCACGTGGAATCATGTTTATGTTACATAAGCTTTCACATAAAACACTTTCTTCTTGTGTTGCAAATTTGTTACCTGGAGTTCTTGGGTCTGAGAATGCTCTGGCGAGAGGGCTTGAAAGAGAGCTTAGTGCCAGAAAGGGAACTTCCAGAAAGGCCCTTGACAGCAGCGACAGCAGCAGATGAAGGTTGAACAGCAGCTAAGGTTGCCAGAGAAGACATGGGATTCGGGCTTTACACTTCACTTCTCTATGTACCTTTCTCTGCCCTTCCTTCCTTCTAAAACATCAGTTAGATGCTTTGGTTATTTTATTTCTGTTACTTGTATCTTGTCTCGATTGCCACGTGGCCAACTTCATTACTGGTACAGATTATGGAACTCTCTTTTATGAGATGCCACGTGGTTTGATGATGGATAAGCCTATCCACTTTGATCTCTTGCCAAAAAGCAAAGGCAAAGAAAGTTAAATGATAACAAAAGAGCTAAAATGTTGAGAAAAAGGATTATGTAAAGTCTGAAATTTATTTTACACGATAAAATTAATGTTTTTACTACCAACAGGGGTTGGTCCAAGTGGTAAGTGGCTTGGTATCGCTTAAGCAAATCGCTGGGAGACTCACTCGCCATAGCCAGGTGCGCGACCCGGGTCGACCCGGATTAGTCAAGGCTTATACCGGGCAGGCAACCTAAAAAAAATTAATGTTTTTACTATTAAATTATTAAAATATAGATAATATTTATTATTTATTTTAATAATTTAATAATAAAATCATTCATTTTATTTTTTAAAATAAAATCCTTCTTTTAAATAATTCTTATACTAAAATGTAAAAGGTGAAAGCTTGAAAGGTCAAAAGCAAAAATTTTAAGGGCAAAAATAAAAATGCATAAATCATAAGAAAGAAAAAGAAATGTAATAAATGTTCCCTTTAGTTCGTAAAAGTATAGGTGTGAGTAACTTTCATTCCAAATTTTAAAATAAATCTATTTTCTTTTTCGAAGTGTAGATTATGAGTCAAGTTAATTCTTTATCTATTGTCGTTATGACATTGTTGTTGTGTCACATTATGTTTTATGATAACTTCTTACATGTCACTTATCAAAATGATGTAATTTAGTTTAAATTAATCTAATTTAAAATGAAAAAAATTTAACTTTACCTAATTTTTTCAAATCTTTTTTAGTCTTTTTCACTCACATATCACACCCACTAAAATTTTGTCATGTCACCGTAGACGTCACATGGAAATGTTTAAATATCACTTATCTTAACACATGAAAAAAAAATGACATCACATTACCAAAAATTATAAAAAAAATTTAACTTGACTTAAGATCTACACTTTTAAAAACAAAATAGATTTATTTTAAAACTTAAAAATGAAAATGCTGGTGTTTATCTTTTCAAGAACTAAAGTCAACATTTCTCCTATAAATAAATGTTGTATGATGATGTTCCATCATCACCATCCACGTATGATGTCCTACCATCATAAGGTGCACCTAAGTCACACCCAACCCAAGTTTCCCTCAACGGTAAGAGATAAAACAGAAACAGAGAGAGGAGAACACTTCACTCCTTATCTCTTCTTCTTTGTAAGAAGGTAACACACACAATGTGGCTTCTCCAACTCCCTCCCACCCCCAAGCTCTCCACCCCATTCCTCCATGGCACCGGCGCCCCTCTCTCTCTCCTCTCCGCCCCAACCACCCCAACCCCAACCCCTTCCCCACCCTCCTTCCTCCCTCCCATAAGGGCCATGAAGTCGATGCAGGGGAAGGTGGTCTGCGCCACCAACGACAAGACGGTGGCGGTGGAGGTGGTGCGGCTGGCGCCTCACCCCAAGTACAAGAGGCGGGTGAGGAAGAAGAAGAAGTACCAGGCGCACGACCCCGAGAACCAGTTCAAGGTTGGGGACATCGTGCAGCTCCAGAAGAGCAGGCCCATCAGCAAGACCAAGACTTTTCTCGCCGTCGCTGCTCCCAGCAAGGTTTCCAAGATCGATAAGCCGCTTGAAGAAGCTTCTGGAGGTGGGGACATTGGAATCCCCTTGGAGTCTCAGCAGCAGGCTTAGAGTATCGTCAATTTCACTCTTTTACTGTTAGTCCATATTATTAATTTTGGTTTTAATTGGAATCGTTTTGGATATTGTTGTGTTTGTGTTAATGTGTACGGTGCTATTGTTTGATCTGAAGTTTTTAATGATTCCAAGTAATAATTTCATTGCTTCGTTTTCCCTGATAAAGATAAACCACAAAAACTTAGGTGCTTATTGTGCCTGACAAGTGTTTGATGAAATGTTGCAATAGGCTGCTCATGAATCTGCAAAACTAGATGACTGATTTTGCCTCATAAAACTAGTTTGTCTTCCCAATCGAGTTATTGCTTTTTACTCTTTCTGTGTTCATTGGTAACTTCTCGAGGGAGGAGAAAATGGCATTCAAAGGTCTTTGTTTTGGGACTCTTGTGATTTTCATTCTCTTTTTGAAGCAATTCCGTGTCTACCCTGCAGAGGAGATACTGCAATCTTTTGGTTGGGAGTGTAAGAGAAGAGATAGGAAACTTGCCCAACTCGTTGCTTATATCCCAAGAAAGGAAGGCTTCGTTGTTTATATTGATACTATTGCAACTAGTATAGTCCTGGATAAGATGAAATTTCAAGATAATGTTGTTAATAATGTGAAAGAGAAATGTGACGTGTATTCATTTTATATGAGACCCTATATCGGTTCACACTTCATTTACAATTGGATGCGGTTCTAATTGGGCAGACAACTCATTGGGGTTTCATGCAATGGTGAAGAGTGTTAGTCAGCAGGGTGTTTCAAACAAAATGAGTCCAAATTATAAGACTCAATGTGAAACCGTGGAACAAACATAGTGGATGTTGCTTGGATTCTGGCTGAATCTCATTATACTACCGTTTTCAATAATTCGCAATGTGATCCATAAAATCATCCACATAATGTAGGAATCATCAAATTTATTACCAAAAAACCAACCACATAAGGAATTAATAAATGATGATTCTATACAAGCCATGCTTAATTTCTAGGTGCTAAAAGCTTTCTGTCTCTCTACCTTTGGAACAGCAGACACAAATATATATATATATATGCAATCCAACTGCTTTTTTACTGGAATAACGAATGAAACTAACCCCCAGAATAAGGGGAGAAATGCAAGCTATATTTGCCAAACCGAATACTAAAACTAAAAGGGGCTATAGAAACCCTAAGATCATCATCGCATCTAGTAAATATCTTATTTTGACTAACCATCTTCGCATTGTAAACTTGTTCTGATATTTCTCAATGTACAAGATACAAGAGTGTTGACCGAGTCAATAGACTCCATCGTCAACTTGGCTGTTGGAGAAGCATTGGTCAGGATCTGGAATGCTATGGTAAACAAGGATCCTCCCTCTGTGTTCTTTTCTTCCTGCTTTGTAGTAATCACCAGTTGCCTTGATTCCAGCCCATCAGGAATAATTGAGAATCCTGAGGGAAGTATGGCAAGATTGCTTGAATCACATCCTGTCATCACAGACTGAATGCCTGTAATGTCCACAGGAGCATACACCACCAATGATTCATAAGGATTTGTGCAGCAATCTTGCAGTATCCACATACTGTTTTCCTTGGATTTAATTGTCTGCAAAATGAGATGAAATCCCACATCTCAGTTTGAACCTTGTTTAGAGTGCCTATTGCATAATGTTTGTGTAAATTGGAAAATTAGGATTCTTAGGTGCTTCTAGGACAAGAGCTCTGTTCTATTGGATATTTTACACATCAGCATTGTGGTCCACAATATTGATTTACAATGCTAACGTGGGAGACATCCAACTGAACAAAGCAAAAGAAAACTTATTCTAGAGCACATAAGAATCTCTCATGTAATTGTGCATCAAAACGCTGCAACTTACTTGGATGGTAACCGCATTGCCTCGGTCTTGTCCTTTGGCTAAATTTGCAATGGACTGCACTGAGCCACCACTGGACATGATATCCCACTGTCACAATGATAATCATCAACACAGTTAATCATCAAATGGAGAAAAGCAATTAACCAAGCAAGAGAGAATGTGGTTCTACCTCAGTGCGGCGAGTTTCATGCCTCAGGAAATCAAACAAGACATTAGGAGAGACAGGTAGCCACACAGAAGAAACAGCACACAATATCACTCCAAGAGGTTCACCAGGATCGTTCAAGTTCTTCCTAGAACTAATCCTAATGTCTTCCCCTGTTTTACTCGTAACCTTAGTCCATGTGTGGAAGCTTGACGCCCCAATTGCATGGCAGAAATTCCATGTCATTCTTTGTGCCAACTTCAGAATGCTTTTCCTCCCAGCCAATGTCGCAACACCTAACATTTATTAAGATCCTGCTTAGGTTACAACTCTAATTAGTGATGCATTTCAACAAAATACTTTCTAGAATTTATTACTTACCCGTTGAATCCTTCATGGGAACATTTGTTGCCATGAAGAAAACTAGACGCTCGCATTGAAGTTGAAGCGTAGCAATCCAGTGCCTTGCTCCAAAGGCCATGCCACTGTTGACAAGGGTCCGATACATTGTATGGACTGGGCTCTTCTGGCATTCCAAGTGCTCCACCCATGTTACCTAAAGCCACAAAATATCAATATATTTGCTTTGTTTAGTTTCCACACAATACTCATTTTCTTTTGCATTATTGAGTTGTTTCCATTTTCTCACCATCTTAATGGCGGAACATGCTCTAATATCATACCTTACTCTAGAGAGAATTTTTTGTATGGTAATGGAGCATTTTGCTAATTATGTTTTTTGGCTACACACAAAATGACATTACAAATCAAATGTCATTTTATATGTAATCTAAAACATATTTAACATAACGTTCTATGATTGCACAATAATTATTCTACCAAATATCATCTTGCTATGCGAAACCAAGCATGCACAAATTAGCTATAGATGCAATGGCCATACCAATATTAGCTTATATGAGAAATGTTATTTGTACTTATATTATGTAAAATATTGTGTCACTCACATGATTGCATTAGATTTTAATATAATTTGGATCCCATTAAAATATAATCTAACGGTGAATAACATGTGGGTATTAGTTTGTCCTCTAACTATTATAAGGGTATATAACAAAGGAAGAGAAAAAAAAATACTAAAGTAAGACGTAAAGTACATATACACACTAGGTACATACGTACTTTGCAATGGCCATTTGACTTGTCCTCAATAATGCAACCGGATGGGCGTTTCCTGCATTTCACGAGGGATGCATCAATGTTGTCTTCTACTTTGTCTATGGATACATCTACGATTGCCCACTGTTCACCACTCAACTGTTTGCTGTAACGGACAAAATACACTTCTCTTGTGGGCACCATTGGTGTGAGCATTTGCAGCTCGGCAAACATCTTCATTTATATATATACCCAATAAATAATACACACAAAATTAGATTGAGGTTAGTTACACTTGTTTTCTTGTCAAATTATATTGATATATGTTATTTGTGGTTATGTTAAATGAGACATTGTGTTAACACATATATTATTCATCTTAGTAGAATTCTATCTAATCCAAAACATAAGGGTGTTCTTATCTTTTCAAATAATATTTTATAATTTTCAATAATATTTTTTTTTTAATTTGCAAGATGTCTTAAAATGGACGATGGAGTACTTTCGTGGAGAAAGTCTCCTTTTCCGCATGTTAGCCATTTTTTTTAACAAGATGTTTTGCCTTTGCCATCTTTAACTAGGTATTGCATTGCATATAATAATAATAATAATAATAATAATAATAATAATAATAATAATAATAATATATGTATATATTTTGGTCAAAGTATAATATAATATATAAGTAGGTTATATGCTCCTATGCGTGTTTGGCCTGCAGCAATATTTGAGAGGAAAATCTTTTCTATGTAAAGAAAAAAGGTACAGATGAAGAGACATTCCAGCTGGATATGTTGGCTTAGATGAGGTTAAGGTAAGTGAGAGGAAATTAAGTGTCAAGAGTTACTAAATGAGATTCGAACTTTAGTATATTATCATTTAAAGCTTTATGGGTCTTTACCTATACATTATGTTATATAAATTAGAAAAATGTGACACACAAATTTTAGAGATTGATTTCTATATATAGTTAATTTTATATTTTCATTTAATTATGTATATTATATGTGAAACATCTTTTAAATTAATAGTTTAAGAGTTAATATTTTTTAATAATATGTCAATATGCTTGAATGATATGCAATGTAAAACTACATTTTTATTGACTTTTAAATTAATAAGGAAGTCAAATCATTTTATTTTATTAAACAATAATTATTATAATTTATGTAAAACAACAAAATTGACAAATACTTTTTCTCTTTGTCTTGCATTATTCTGTAAATAAAGGCTTTGTTTAAAGGCACGGGAAAAAGTCATAAGCACTACGTTCATTTCCAGAGTGAAGATTAGGATTAAGAAACCATAATTTCTAAAACCAAAATCGTAATAAACACATGCAAATGAAGTTTTATAACTAAAACGTTGGCAACTTTATGATGAGAATGGCAATTGTAGAAAATATATAACTAATAGCTAGGACCCATCTTTTTCTCGTGTTTCTCATGGATGGACGACTTTAGAAATTAAAAAATTCCACGTTCGAACTGTTCCTTTCCGATTTGCAAAAATGAAATTAATTTTATCAAAAACACAACGACGCATGAAAATGATTGAAGTAAGAACTTGAATATATATATTTTTTAAAATATGTTTTGTATTTCAATTTCGCATCAGTACTGCCTAATAATTATGAAACCTTTCTCTTACCAGTTGCACTGCACCATCCCTGTTAGAACCTTCTCCATTGCATATAACATCAACGGTTGCTGCCTTAGATATTAAACATGGGAACATTTCCTTCCATTGATTCTGCAAGAGGCTAGCATATTAAATACCTTTATAATAAGTCATAAAAGAAAGAGATTATTATTATAATTATTCATTA
Source organism: Nissolia schottii (assembly GCA_003254905.1). Lineage (NCBI taxonomy): Eukaryota > Viridiplantae > Streptophyta > Magnoliopsida > Fabales > Fabaceae > Nissolia > Nissolia schottii. Next base: position 1,816,994 of record QANU01095819.1, on the reverse strand, counting down.
GGGAATACTACTCAGCCAGAAAGATTATATAACTATAATTTTGGATAGATCAAGTTGTAGTTATGGGCTCTTTTTTATTTAAAGGTTATTACTCATGCCATGTTGCTCTGACACTTAATTTTAACAAAGCATTCTGATTAGTAATTTTCTAATTCAATTTTAGGTGCATGCATAATTTTTTTCGCACTCGTCATGCACACAAATAAAATGGCCATTCATTTTAACGCTAAATCATTTTTACGCTTAATTTTGGAGAAAATGTTCTAACTATTTATTCCTAACAATTTTCTAATCCAATTTAAGATATTGCATGGATAATTGAATTTCAAGACATATTTAAGCAAATAAAAACTGTTATATGTATTTATGATTTATGATACACTGTGTCAACTAATATCTTGTTTGTGATTGGATGAAATATAATAAAACATAAATTTCATTAGAATCACATCCGACGTTAAATATGTATCACTCACACGAAGTCACACGCATAATGCAGAATGAATCTAAGTAACACAACTACACACAAATATATAGTATAGAAGTATTTTACCGCATCTAGGTAACTTTGGAGAAGTCGAGGAAGATCCACAAAGACAACACCAGTCTCTCTCGAAGCTTCGATTGATCTCTTTGTCCTCACACTAGCGTTTGATGAGTTTTCAACTGCAAATTCCTTCATGTACTCATCATAGTTAAGTATCTCTCGACCTGTCTCTACACTACGGAGCCACAAGGGTTCCCCAACCGTGGCCATTTTTATGAGCTCCTCCATTGCCTTGTATACAGTCTCCATTATCCTTGACTTGTCAACTCCAAAGATCCCGGTGTAGAATTCCAGAGAGCTTCTGTTATTCTGATCTTGGTCATGGCCAGATGAGGAACATGAAGGGGACGATGCCCCTGCTCCATGTTTCCCTAATGCTGATCGGAGCTTCTCTACCTGTATGCACATTAGGGTGAAAATGCTGGTGTCAATTTAATTCTTATTTTTTAAGATTATGTGAAAATAAAAATAATGAAAATAACAAAATAAAAAAAATGAAAATTTGTTCCAGTTTTTTTTTTAGCATAGTATTTCAAAAGATAGCATGAGACGTCCAGTACTATAGATCAATGCTTGTTTTTTTTACATTGTATATTCTTCATTAAGAGTTGAGCATGACTTATTTTAATTTATCCTTTGACACAAAAACAATTGAGATCACTCGAGCTGCTAGCTCTTGACCTCTTTAGATTAATGTTTATGGGACATTTTATTGTGTCTCTTAAGGGACGTATGTAAGAATGACACAATTCATTAGGATTGATTTTATCTAAAAAGACAAATGCAAAAGGAATAATAAAAAATAAGTAAAATAATTAAGTAATGTTAGACTGGCCAAATTTATTGTCAAAATTCTTGACAGAAAACAAAGATAATGCCTGGCCGATTGAAATAAAGTGATACGTACCACTTATCAATCTAAAAATTATCAAGTAGTTACAATTAAATTCAGGAAAAAAAAAATCCTGTTGTTACAGCATTTTTGTAAAAAGTATTTAGAGTTAATTTTATGCAAATTAAATGAAGATAACCTCAGCTTTGAGTTTGGCATTTTCAATGCGAAGTTGTTGTTCTTCAGTTGGCATGGCACCATCCCTACTAGTGGTGGCCACGCCACAGTTGGGGCAACAAGCTTTGTTTATGGTCTCTCTCAAGGCCTTGTTTTTCTCCTTCAATTTCTCTATTTCTGTCTTCAACAAAGAATTTTCATGCCGCTCTTGAATTGCCTTCAAAAATTAATATATATACGAGTTATATATATATATATGTATATATATTTGTACATAATTTTCCAATACCGAATACAATAAGATGATAAAATTTTAGTTACCTTGATTTGGGTTCGACGATTTTGGAACCAAAACTTGACTTGTCTAGGAGCAAGGCCTAATTGTTTGCTAAGTTGTTGTCTCTGCTTTTCATCAGGATGTGGTGATTCTTTGAAAAGCCTGCATTATTAGTACATTTTATGTCAGCTTTTCTATTGTCGATTTTGTTTTTATAAGACCCAATTCTTTTATATATATATATATATATATATATATATATATATATATATATGCCAAGTGTGGTCCAACAATTGGGAAGTTTAATAATGCAAACACATGATATACATATAATTAATATTATTTTAATTATAACATAAACTAGTCAATCATGTGGAAAGAGGGAGAAAAAAAAAAGTGATATACATACATAGGCACAAGATAATAAAAAGAAACAAAGTTAAAGCTGTTCAAAATTACAAATAGGCTTTTAAGACTTTAATCATCCTTCTTTTATTACGCACATGATATCATATCACTAACTTTTTCTCATAATCTTGGGCCAGTAGTACGGCCTACTTGATATATATGTAAATATGCAGCCCATGCTTTAAAGTCTCTCTGGGACTGATCAGTGCAGGCATGCAAAATAAACCATGTAACTTAATTTGGAAGAAATCATTTCACCTGGTGACCCCAAAATTAATGATTAATTGCTACTAACGCCTACCATAAAATGTCCATTAATTCCTTTTAGCTGTTTTCTTACTTTTTCCTCACTGGATATTTCCATGCTTCCCACTCCGACAGTAATACTCTCTATTGTCACTTTTAATCTTAAAGTAAATCTTTAAAATAGGTTAAGCCATATATATAAAATAACTTTTTAATTTAATTCTAAATATGTATTTTAAGATCATACAAGAATTTCCCATCATATACATACATTAAAAAAAAAAGGTGATATATATATATATATATAATATTTATAATAATAACTCACGCTTCCATCTCTCTGATCTGTTGAGCGGTGTGCCTGTGATATTTCTTCCTCTTCTTCTTATTCTTGTTCTTATCGTCACCGTCTCCATCACCTCCATCGTCATGCTCTCCTTCTCCTTCAAATATCAAATCATCCTCCGATCTCGACCTCGTGGGCCCCGAGTTCTCGCTGCTAATCTCAACGGTGTCCTCTCGCCGCCCGCCGCCACTCCCCTCCTCGCCTTCCTCCACCTCCATATTGTTGGAAGTGGCCCCCTCGCCCTCCTCCGCCACGCCAGCATGCCGAAATATCCCAGCCTACGGAAAAAAAAAAAAAAAGAGAGAGCATATAAATGTTATAAAGAATGAGGTATAAAATCATTCAATTGTCTCTGTCTAATCAATTAAACTTTTATAAGAGATAGTTAGAAGTAATAATATTACAAGGCTTAGAGAGAGAGCTGGAGTGGCGAAGAAGTCCTTGGGAGGTTGAGAAGTGGGGAGTGGATTATTGTTGTTGTTGTTGTTGGACATGTTTGCTGCGCCCATTAACAACGTTTGGTGTGGTGATGAATGGCTATCATGTTTTTTAAGGAGAAGCATAAATGGTTCTGTCATCTCTCTTTGTCCACTACAACAGAGAGTGAGAGGGAAAGAAGAGAGAGAGAGAGAAACGTAGGGACTTCTCAATTTAAGAATATAAAAACAAAAGGGAGCAACTCGCTATGGTTTTTTTAATGAATATTTTGATGTATTTTATTTGCGGTTTTTTTGAATAATAATATTTTAATATGGACCTTGTGTAAAATGTGAGATGGGATGGGATTCATGGCAGGGACTGGTAGGATTGACTGTTAGATATATGAATAAAAAAAAAATAAAAATAAGAAAAACAATAATTGGAAGCTGAGGAAGTGGGCAGAGGGAGAGTCAAGACCCCAACTAACATCCAGCAGTTGAATTTATGGCTCCAGCCGTTTGTTTAAGGAATCTTCAAGCAATTTTCCAATCCAAGGATTTGTATCTCCGCTAAGCTCTAATTATCATATTTTAACATAAAATTTTAAGGTAATAAAAGACACAATGTTAACTCATACTTAATTTACCATTAGATAATTATGTGTGAGTTTTATTAATAAATAATTAAAAAATTGTGTTATTTATACTTGTAAAGTGTGAGACATGATGCAAACTCACACTTAAGTTACTATTGAATAAAATTCTAATGGAATTAGTCCACATTCATAAATTTTCATCATAAAATTTTACTACAAGAAAACAGCTCATTACCGTCGACATTACCGTCGGCGTTACCGTCGATTTTTTACGTTACCGTCGGCATTACCGTCGGACGCGGGCAGATGGTAAAGTGGTCGATGGTAATCATTTTACCATCAGAAAATGACAACCGACGTAAATCGGTTCACATTTGAGTACATTTGAACCGGTTTACCGTCGGTTCAAGGTGATAGTAATATAATAATATTTTATTTGTGTTCGTTACCGTGAGATATATCTGACGGTAATAATTAAATATTTTTAAAAAATAAAATTATAATTAATTTTGTATTATTTGTTTTGATAAATGACTATAATCATATCAATAAAAAAATTCATTTAATTTTGGTAATT
>QANU01095819.1:1778798-1810838 GCA_003254905.1 Nissolia schottii | reverse complement strand
TCGAAGGCTTGAGGCGAAAGCTCCAAGCAGGTTCGGAGGCCCGGACGAAAGCTCCGAGCGGGTTCGGAGGCTTGAACGAAAGTTCCGAGCGGGTTCGGAGGCTTGAGGCGAAAGCTCCAAGCGGGTTCGGAGAAGCTCCGAGAGGGTTTGGAGGCTTGAGGCGAAAGCTCCAAGCAGATTCGGAGACCTGGACGAAAGCTCCGAGCGGGTTCAGAGGCTTGGACGAGGGCTCCGAGCGGGTTCGGAGGCTCGGACGGAAGCTGCGAGCGGATTCCTTTCGGAGAGAGTACGGTGGCGGGGTGTACCTGCAAAGGCACTCCGACGCTCAAGTAAGCACAGGGATTAAGAGAGTTCTCTAAGAGGAGAGTGAGAGGTACTTGATGACCTGAGTGGTCGTGTACTTTTATAAGTGAGCTTAGAGTGCAAAGATATAGGTAAGATAAAGATAAAGCAATGGGGGTTTGTCTATCCGGTCCCTGGTTTATCTTTTCCCGCTTATCTAGGAGTCGGTTGCGAACTGGAGAGGAGAGGTCGCCGCTTCCTCCTCTTAGCCTTGTTGGGCCGGACGGGGTTTGGAGCCTTTGGGCCTACGACCTTCTCCTCCTCTAAGTGCCATGAGGCTCCCTCTCTTTGGGCTGGTCTGACCAGGTGGGGAGAGCCTCTTCTGCTCCTAAGTGGGTTGGACCCTCCTGACCTTTTAGGGGATGCGAGCTCCTCTCCCTCTTAGAGGGTTAGAGCTCTCCGACCCTAATGTTTTAGCCCATAACAGTACTTAGCATAAGTCATGGCAACCAAAAGAAATGAAATGTTAAATAAACATAGACAATGTTATGAAATTAACATATATTTTGTGGGGTGCAAAAGAAAGAACAGAAGCAAGGAATATGTGGCTTTAGTGGCGGCGGCGCGGTGGTGTGAAAAAAAGAAAACAATAGCTACCCACAATGCAAGACAACATACCTGTAGCAATATTACAACAGTGGTGGCACGGTGGAATCTCTGTGGTGGCACGGTGGTGGCGCCGCCGTTGCACAGTGGTGTTATGGTGGTGAGTGGGAAAGGAGAGAAGGGAAGAGAAAGGAGAAAGAAGGTGAGTGAGTTGCAGTAATGAGAAGAAAAGAAAGGAAATTCGCTTAAGTATTTTTCTGAAAGATTACCGTCGGATTGATCTGACGGTAACCATTGAATTCTGACGGTAATAATATAAAATAAAACGCATCGTTTTATTAAACACATTACCGTCGGTAATTACCGACGGTAACTTGCTTCTCAAAAACGATGTATTTTTATTCATAAAGTTACCGTCGGATCTAAGCAACACCAACGGTAGCCCAATTACATGGCGCCAACATTTTGGAGCCAAAATGAAAAATTTTAAATAAAATTTTTACCGTCGCTAATATCTGACGGTAAAGGCGGCTGTTACCGATGATAATGGACATATTGCTTGTTTTTTTCGCAAACCGGTTACCGTCGGTAAAGTAGTAAATGCCGACAGTAATACCGTTGGAAACTAACTGACAGTAATTTTGGGACGGTAATAGTCATGTTTCTAGTAGTGTAATTTGATGATAGGGTGTAAATTAACACAACGTACATGCTTCCAAGTCTAAATAACATTTTTTTTTGAGATTTAAATGGATGGCCCTCTACTTTCTCATTTTAAAAGGAATTGTACTGTAAAGGATGAAATCCATTTGGTTGTGCCTACCATTGCTTTCCTATGAGATTCCTAAGGTTTCGATCGATTTTGTCAAGTTCTTGTCATTGGGAGCTAATCGTTGGCTTTCTGTCTGCTGTTGTCGCATTGGCTTGTGTTTTTGTTTTAAGGTGGAGACATTCCAAAACATTTGAAAGATGGAAATTTATTTTAATATGTTCGATAAAATTACTTATTTTCACTTAATTTTAAATTCCAATTAAATCATGAATTAAGTTAAAGTGAAAAGAGTTAATTAATTTCTCGTTAGATCAAACTATATAATTTGTCTACTATAAACCATACACACACTACTTATTATATGGATTATATTCAAGTCTATTCAATGGGCGAAATTAAATTGCATAATTATATATGTGTACGAAATACTTTCATAAAGAAGTGGGGGAAATTGTAGATATATAATTATTAAGGGGGTAGGCAAGTTCCCACTTCACCTTATTGCAGCTGACGCTGATTGAAGACTGAACACAGCAGCAACATGCAAGAGTGTGAAGAATCGTTGTTATGGGCTGCTTGTTAGTTATGAAAAATTATTGCACCGAGCACAAGACTAATATTTCATTTTTATGCATATTTACAATAAAAATGAATTTTATTATTTTTATTGTTGGTCTCATTAGGATACTTTTAAATCTTATCAAACTAAAAATTTACCTTTTTATACAATTAAAATGTTTCTTTTCTCTCCCCCTCCCCGCAATTCACTGCCAATGCTATCTATCTTTAATTAATTTATATATATATATATATATATATATATATATATATAGAATTGTAACGGCCAAATTATCATGAGATTCCTTTTTTAGCTTTCATGGTGCGCGACCCGGGTAAACCCGGATTAGTCAGGCTAAGCCTTGGATACCGAGCAGGCAACTTAAAAAAAAATAATCTCCACTTTTTTTTTTTTCTGGTAACATCATAATAATACACATAATCTTAACTTTTTTGCTATGGTTTTTTTTATTTTTACAAAGCATTATTCTATGGCCCCTCATAGCACAACGGCCGTTCTAACCTAATTTGACCCTGCAAGAGAATAAAAAGAAAAAAAAGGAAAAATAAAAGAAAAAGAAAACTACCAAAAACATGAAATATGGAATCGGCTAACATGAGCCGGCTCAGCCATTAGGCTTAAGGGAAAACGATGTGGCGTGCCAAGTCACGTCTTTCAACTTAATCTTCAATTTGTTTATTATTTATTCGTGTTTTATTATTCAATTTATTTGTGTCTTTATATCATTTAAGATGTGAATGTTAATGTATCCAACGCCCCTACTTCAAATGATTTATTACAAGCATAGTGTATACCTGACCAAATCAAATTAATATCCCGTCATTAGCTTAGACTAAGGAGAATATTGTAACATTATACCTTTGAGTCTGAATATACGCAATTTTAATTAAAGCTTTGTATACTACCGAATAAGTAAGTCTATCTCCTTTACTTATTGTTCAGAAAAATATCGCTATAATGAATAGTAATAACTAATAATTTGTGCTAACTCCTTTACTTCTCTTCTACATTTCGTTTTTAAAAGCATCTTCTCATTTCTCATTGGAAGCAATCATGCTTGAATATTGTGAGACACTTAAATGTAAATGATTTTTTTCATTAAGATATTTGCTACTTTGTTTTAGACTAGCCCTCTTATCGCTAGATCAAACTCAATTAATAACTTATTTTATATTTTAAAAAGTTATAATGAATACTTTATATTTTGAATTTTAAAAAACATCTTTATGTTTTTATCTTTCAAATAATATTATACAACTCATTAATAAAAATATAAACCCTTTCCGGTCATAAATATGATATTGTATCATTCTGTTTATAAATAAATACACGAAAAAATCGTCACAGTCGGGAATATTTATTATAATGTCATAAATAGGGTGGAGGTAGACTTAAATAATTACATTATATAACAAAATAAACGTTTTATGAATGAGCGTTGCATGGGAAAATCCTCACAATTTTATAAAAGTTATATAGTCGTTTACAAATAATTACGCACATAAATTAAGCTGACTGATGATGCTCTCTCTAGCTAGAGTAGCCAATCCATGGAAAAACCGTTTTAAATTTGGATCAACAGTTACCAAATGGTTTTAATTTACTTATTTAGTTTCAGTGCGCCAATAATTTAATGTAGCAGGTCAGGTGGGGAACATTTAACAAATGGTAGTGATGGGATTGAATCGTTGTGAGAAAATTTAAAAGTTCTTTAATCAGGTGTCAAATAACACTTATTGCAACTAATTGATGTTAATTATCACTAACTGTCCTTAGATTGTTGATGTGTGATGTGCAAGATTTAATTAAACCTTGATTTCAGTTAATGTTGTAGCAACAAAGGATCTGATTTATTGGCTTATTATCTAGTACTATCAGTTATATCTGCCACCACATTCCATAATTAAAGTTTTGGAGTCATGCGGGTTATGATTAAGTTTATCTGCAATTCAAACCAAGTAAAGGCATAGCAAATCTATTTTTTTTCTTTGGCTTTGGTGGTTGGGAACGGTAGATAAATTGAAGCAATCACATGATACAAGCACAAACCAAATAGAGAACAGCATTAATTAATGAGTTTACTTTCACACCTCCTTCTATTTTAACCTTTTTTTCTTTTTCCAACTTCAATTCCATGCACTTTTTAGTTCCTCCACTAAGGAAAGCAAAAACAGAAACACCAAAAATCCCTCAAGAAAGAAGTATCTTGCTTTCTTTCTTTTGAAGCTTTTTTGTCGATTTCTTGTAAAATAAGTTTTGGGGTCACAAAAGGAGGAGGAATCAGGCATTAAATATAAGAGAGTGGCTAGCATAAAAATAAACATCAAGAGAAGAAATTATGAGCTACCCTTGTGGGAGCGTTCTTCAAGTCTTCATAGGTCAGAGAAGCTAATCATTAATTAATTAATTAATTAATAATAGTAATAATAATAATAATAAAAATCATATAAAATCAAAAGACACACCATTTTTTATAGGATAAAACTTAAATCAAGTTCTTTACTTTCATTAAATTTATTACTTAAATCATACAATGATAAGTGGACATTTTATTTTTAATAAGTAATTTAAAAATTAAAATTAAGTTTATACTCATCTCAAGAAAAATGTCAAATGTCATTACATAATTCATATTATCAACGACACCATAACATTCATCTGATCCTTATTCTTAGCACCCTTATGACAAATATCTTGTCACTTCTAAAAATCAAGAACCATACTTGTTTCCTTTCATGATTTCAATTTGTGATAACTATCACATGACAAGTAAGCAAAAGAATTGCAACTTCAACGGCAGAAACAAGGGAGCAATCTTAAGGTATCTAAGGCAAATAGAAAAGCTAACACCAAATAGTGTTGTCACATACGTGTAATTTATAATGAAATTGAATTAGATCTCAATTGAAATCTTGGAGTACAGCGTTTTAAAGAGAATGCATGTTTAATATAGGAATATTGATGCCTAATATAAGAGCACATATTTGAACTAATTTACTACTGTCTAAAAATGAATAGCGTTTATCATAGAAGCCTTCATTTTTGTCGAATCAATGACTTCTTACACAACGTTAATTAGCCGTCAATGTGAATTGATGAGTAGAGAACATACCACTCACGTCCAAAGCTATGGCCATGGTACAATATGCACTAAGAACATCCATGTTTTTCTTCATACATAAAACAACATTAATGTCAAACTTTCTAGATTTTATAAAAACAAAACAGAATCAATATTTAGTTTAACTACTTACACAGCAAATGAGCCAACTCAACCCATTAAGAGAAACATTTTCAGTGAATACAAGATGATGAACGAATGTGTTAATTAAGTTTGCCAGAAGGATGCCTCACTACCATTGAGTAGAAAATTTCAACCTCAAATTGCAAATCCTAAAGAAAAAAAATGTACAAATAACATTATCCCAAACAAAGAACACAAGAAGCTTAACTTGAAATAAATATTTATATTTTAGATTCTATCAAATATATTGCTAGAATCACATTTAATATTTACACAACTTAATCTCATAAGAAAAACATTTACACAACCTAAACTCTCTCCCACTGCACTTATTAACTTTACACAATATTTTAAATTTTTTTAAGGATAATTTAGTCTAAATACTTGATATTTTTTTTAAAGTATGAAATAATTAATTCTTTAAACTATTTGTTGGTATAAAAATGACATCTAATATTAGATGGAGATAAATAACGTTTACTTTGTCAAAAACATTTCCATGTAGACTTGCATCATATATAGATTAATTACATAATTAATTTATATATAGAGACGACAAAAAACAAGCAAACACAGATATCAATGGGTATTATGCGCAATGGATATGAGTTTGAAGATTAATTTTCTACACATTAAAACCGATATATATCCATACCTGCTTGATAACGGGAATGAGGATTGGGGTTGAGGTACCCAACCTATGGATATCTGCTAATACATAAAGTTATTTAAATATCCTCAATTATATAAATATATAGAACTATAAATCTTATTCTTTCACTTCAAAATTTATATAAAATAAAAAAAAACCTTTATTATGAAAAAATAGTATTGAATTTTTATTATGTATATAATTAATTTAAATAATGATATGTAAATAGTAGACTAGTAATATCGTAATATTGAATAATTTATGGTAATAGATTTTTTTTTTTAAGAAATAGCAAATACCCACGGATATTCATGGGGATTCAAATCTTCATGAATAATAGGTAACCGATATTCGTGATGGGTATAGATACAAGTATGAGTAGCAAAAATTTAAACAAGTATGAGTAATGAGAGAATATATTTGACTTCACTTATACTCATTGCCATCCCTATTTATATATAGAGCATGCTTATTTTTTTTCTCCATGGATTGGTTTTATTAATCAAGAGAATGCGCCAAGAAAAATATAACAATGAGTACATTGCTAACTAGCCAATGAGATTCAACAACACTAGGAAGAACGGGGCAACCTGCGTTAAAATCACTCAGGAAAAACCAATGAGAAAAGCCCCTGAGATTTAGAGAAGAAATGTTACTTTGACCAATTTTAATCAGAACAAATACCATTTTTGTTTTAGAGAATAAATAATAGATCACATCATTAAATTTATAAAATAAAATAAAAATAAAATTCAATTTTTATGAATTTAATAGTGAGACACTTTACCCTCTCTGATAGAGATATAAATTTCCCTAATTAAGGCAAAATATGACTAACAACCTAATATAACATCAATTACATGAGCTGATTCTGCAGTTATGTCAACGAGCCAAAAAAACAAAATTTCATGGTCTGAATACTCTCTACTGTGATAATGTCGGATCCCTCTAGTCACATTTCATCTCCAGCTTGCTTCTCTTGAAATCACTTAAGCAAGCAATTCCTTGAGGCAGGTTTGTGAATATGATCAAAATGAACACCAACTTTTAACGTAGCCGAAATTTCAACGCCTTTGACGTCCAACCCACTTATGTCTCGTAATTCATGAAATGTAGTTCATATGCAAAGACAGTGTAACAGTCACCAAGGTTGTTGTTACTCCATGTCTTTCTTGTGTTCCATCAAGAACAAGACACAGGAAACCCCAAGACTATCTTTCCTCTTCAACAATTTCCCTCTTTCACCCAATTTCTTCCAGCCTCAACTCTCCCACCACTCATTTGCCGCACACCAAATCGATTCATTTCCTCCATCACCATCCAATTACTGTTACGCTTCACTGCTCCAATCTTGTATTGCTGGAAAGGCGTTAAGGCCAGGGAAACAGCTCCATGCCCGATTGTGCCAGCTGGGTATTGCTTACAATCAAGATTTGGCCACCAAGCTGGTCAATTTGTATTCCGTTTGCAGCTCCCTCCGGAATGCACACCAAGTGTTCGACAGAATTCCCAAAGGGAACTTGTTTCTGTGGAATGTCCTAATTCGGGGTTACGCCTGGAATGGGCCCCACCAGGTTGCCATTTCGCTCTTCCACCAGATGCTTGACTATGGCCTCAACCCCGATAACTTCACTTTCCCGTTTGTTCTCAAAGCATGCTCTGCACTCTCTGCCATTGGGGAGGGAAGGGGCATCCATGAGTGTGTGATACGAACTGGGTGGGAGAGGGATGTGTTTGTGGGTGCTGCTCTCATTGACATGTATGCCAAGTGTGGTTGTGTGGTGGATGCTCGTGGCGTGTTCGACAAAATTGTTGTGAGAGATGCTGTGTTGTGGAACTCCATGCTGGCAGCTTATGCTCAAAATGGGCACCCTGATGAGTCACTTTCTCTTTGTAGGGAGATGGCAGCAGCGGGTGTGAGACCGACCGAGGCAACACTTGTTACCGTGGTTTCATCTTCGGCTGACATTGCCTGCCTTCCTCATGGGAGGGAGATCCATGGATTTGGTTGGAGACATGGGTTTCAGTCCAATGACAAGGTTAAGACTGCTTTGATTGATATGTATGCAAAATGCGGTTCTGTGAGAGTTGCTAGGGTCTTGTTTGAGAGGCTCAGAGAGAAAAGAGTTGTGTCTTGGAATGCAATTATTACTGGTTATGCAATGCATGGTCTTGCCAGAGAAGCTTTGGACTTGTTTGAGAAAATGAGGGAAGAGGCTCAGCCAGATCTTATAACCTTTGTCGGTGTTCTGGCGGCTTGCAGCCGAGGGCGTTTGCTTGATGAAGGGCGGGCATTCTATAATATGATGGTGAGGGATTATGGTATCAAACCAACAGTTCAACACTACACATGCATGGTTGATCTTCTTGGACACTCTGGTGAACTGGATGAGGCTTATGATCTTATAAGACACATGAGTGTAATGCCAGATTCTGGGGTGTGGGGTGCCTTGCTGAATTCATGCAAGATCCATGGGAATGTGGAGTTGGCAGAGCTAGCTTTAGAGAAGCTGATTGAGCTTGAGCCGGACAATTCTGGAAATTATGTAATCTTGGCTAACATGTATGCTCAATCAGGTAAGTGGGAAGGAGTCGCTAGGTTGAGGCAGATAATGATAGATAAAGGAATAAAGAAAAACATTGCTTGTAGCTGGATTGAAGTAAAGAGCAAAGTGTATGCATTTCTTTCAGGGGACGCATCGCATACAAATTCTGACGCGATATACGCAGAGCTGAAAAGGTTAGAAGGGCTAATGCGAGAAGCCGGGTATGTCCCGGATACAGGGTCTGTATTCCATGATGTGGAGGTAGATGAGAAGACAAGTATGGTGTGCAGTCACAGTGAAAGATTAGCCATTGCATTTGGACTCATAAGTACATCCCCAGGAACCCGGCTTTTGATAACAAAGAATCTCAGAATTTGTGAGGACTGCCATGTTGCTATAAAGTTCATCTCAAAGATCACCGAGAGGGAAATTACAGTGAGAGATGTTAACCGGTATCATAATTTCAAGCATGGAATGTGTTCGTGTGGTGATTATTGGTGAAGAGAGACCACACTCTTGTTGGGAAAATTGTCATTAACAACACTCTGAAGTCAGAGTTTAGTCCAAATTTAAACATAAAACATGCCCAAAATCTATAGTCTATGCTATAATGCTGATTAGAAAAACCCCCCTCAGTTTTGGAGAGTTATCTTAGACATGCAAAGTGAATTTTTCATTAGTTTTTTGCCTACATACTATTCATTAGGTTTTATTAGTGATATAAAGTAAACAATCATAATTAAATGATAAAATTCCTCTTAGCTATGTATTTAATTTGGCTTGTATTTTTAGCTTGCCTTCTCTATCACCACAGCAGGTCTCTCATTTTCGCAATATAAAATAGTAAAATGAACACTTAATTTTTTATTTTCGTAAATAATTAACGTAGCCTTTACAAATTTTCTTTACAGCCTATTCTCAAACACAACTCAACTAAATAAATGAAAAAAGAAAAAGGACAAAAGGAGAAAGAAAACGAAGGGAAGAGAATGAGACATTAAAAACGACGGCGTTGCAATCGTCACCAAGGTCAGGACGGAAACCATTTGAATCGCGTCGCACAGTATTTGGTTTTGCAGAGCTCATCAAATCGAACCTTCTCCGTTCCCAAAGTTCTCCACAATCGAAGAACACCTTGCAATCTTGTTGATTTCACCGACAACACTATTTTTATTTATTTGCTCGATTCATTTTGTAACTGATTTGTGAATGAAAGGAGCTTGCTAATTCAACTTTAATGAGCTCAACCGGTTGAGAAACCATGATTTGATTCCTGGATCAAACGCCTTCATTCGCTACGTTGAGGTCCGCTTCTTCCCCTATCAATCTTTTCTCCCTTCACCGATTCGCATTGATCTCTGCATTTACTGTTATCGATTTCAGATTTACCTCGCATTCTTATTTTTCGTCCGATTTGATGAATGGTTTCTTCAATGAATTAAACTCGATCGTTATTTTTGAAAAAAAAAAAATTCTGTTATATTTTTCGTGGTTTTGTAGGATCTGAGATTTGGATAGAGTAGGAATTCAGAAGCGTGCATCACCCTTTGGCATTGGTTTGGTTTTGTTTGTAGGTTTGGAGATGGCGTGGTTCAGTGGGAAGAATTCGTGGGGTAACTTCCCTGATTTGGCGGGAGCCGTGAATAAGATTCAGGAGAGCGTGAAGAGCATCGAGAAGAATTTCGACACTGCTCTTGGCTTCGAAGAGAAGTCTGAATCCAGCAATGAAGGTGATTCATTCAAGTTCCTGTATCACTCCTCTTTGTTTTCCGAATGGATTTCTCATTTCTACATCATATGTAAAATACTAAAATTTAATGATTGAGATAGATGCCGGTAACTGCCGTAAGCTAGGAATTTTGGATTGTTGGATGGGGTGGTTAATCTCTGGATGGAGAGTTTTTACACTGATTAGAGCTATGGCTTTCTTTTTTGTATTCCAGCTGCAGGATCATGGCCTATACCCACAGACACCAAAACACTATTTAATCCTGTTATGGCCTTCATGGGGAACAAAAATGAGGAAACTAGTGAAGAAACGTCTGAAAGAGTTGAATCCTCTCAACAAGAATCTGAGACTGAAAAGTCACCAGAAAAACCCGAGTCTTCAGATCATACACCTGTGCGTGAGGGAAAAGAAGGCTTAGAAGCCAATGACACAGTCCAAATGGAGACTGAAGAAGTCGCTATTCAAGACGAAAATAAAGTGCTCAGGGTAGAAGATGATGGTGAGCAGACAGAATTGGCAGATGGATCAATGGCACAGAATTTGGACCAAGGAAAGGAAGAGCACCATTTGCAGGAGATGCCTGTTGAGTTGCCCGAACCTCCCATGCAGAAGCTTGAGAGTTCAGATTCTGTTGACAGCCCTCAAGAGAAAGAGATTGCTGAAGTGGGAACCTTTGAAAGTCCAGTGTCAATCCAACCCAAGCCTTCCAATCTTGGGGACAATGTGGCTGGGGACAGTAACAGTGAGCCTGGCGAGTCAAATGCTACTAGTGAGCTGCATGAAAATTTCCAAGTTGAGACAAAAGAGGAGAGTAAAGAAGAGAGGGAGCAAGCTGAAGAAAGTGTAGAGAGAGAGTATCCTGTTCAACCTGAGGCATCGGATGATAGTGAGCAAAGAGATCCGACTAACATGTCTGATCTGCATTCTCAGGCTACTGAGGAAACCAATAGCATTGATCAATCATATAATGAACCCTTGTCCAGTGCTGCTCCACCAAATAATTCTTCTGATGTGGTATCTAAATTGACTTTGCCTGAAAATGAAACAACTGATAAAGAAAATGAAAGGGACCACCAAGCTAATGATGTTGAAACTGAAACGAAACAACATCATCTGAGTTCTCTAAGGAATATGTCTGACTCAGATTCCATGCTTGAACTGGAGAGGGTGAAGAGGGAGATGAAAATGATGGAAGCTGCATTACAAGGTGCTGCAAGACAAGCTCAGGTATTTCATTTGCTGCTCATAATCATGGCAGAAGTAAAAGCTTTTGTGATGCACATTCATTCATGATGTTTTAAGTGCCCAGATGGCTAGACAATGTAGCTCACCGATCTTGCTAGTATTTGAGCATGAATTGAAGGGTGTCTAGGTAGTCTTTGTTATGATTGAGAAGTTTCATTAGGTAGTCTTTTTCTTTTTCTTCGTTCATCTATAACTAGCTAAAAGTCATTCAGATATCCTATCCGCGACGTGGGTTTTCCATTAATTGCCTACAAGGCATTTGATTTTTCTATTTTTAATGCCTCAATGTGTTCAAGAAGCTGCATGCTTTTGTCTAATTACGCTCCTCATTCTTTATCTTCTATGGGCATTCTTTTTCCAGTCATCGTAGTGTTTCATATCTTATTGCAATTTTGTAATCCCGGTTCTGTTTACAGGCTAAAGCAGATGAGATTGCAAAGTTGATGAATGAAAATGAACAGTTAAAAGCTTTAATTGAGGATTTCAAGGTATATTTATTCTTTCAATACCTTGTAGATTGTGTAATGTTTTGATTTAATGCTTAGTCTTTTTATTGTTACCTTCAGGTTCTGAACCTTTTTAGTCTTTCTAATGTCATCTATGCATTCACATCTGCATATTAAACATTTAAACTGACGATTCTTTTCCTATGTGGCATCAGAAGCTAATCATGGGTCCTATTTAATTTGCCTTATCCAAGGCATGATTTGGCATTATGGAAACAGCAAGTTGATTACACATGGCTAACTGAAGTGGGATAATAACTGATGTCATGGAAAAATGAGCTGAGGGATGTTTAAGTGTCAACAAAGTCATAGATGATGTGGGGCAATAGAATTTTCTTAAATGTAATCTATATGTTTTAAGAACTTCTTGGGTTTATCTTCTTGACTCGTCATGTGTCAATTCTAGCTGTATAAAACATTTATTGCAGACAATTAGTTTTAGTCGTTCAACAGTTTTATGTATGTTTGTTTAGATATTGTCCTTGTGACCTTGTCTCATTGTTTGCATTCTTTATCCTTGTATACATGTATCATTTTTCCTTCATACATCTTTATATGAAAATCCTTTTTCTCTAACTATCTTCTTACCCCTTCCCGTTAAAATATTTATATTTAATTGCTGATAATTGTGGAACAGAGAAAATCCAATGAAGCAGAAGTTGAGTCTTTGCGAGAGGAATACCATGAGAGGGTCTCAACACTTGAGAGAAAGGTGCCACTCGTCATAATTGTTATTTGTTTTTGTGCTTGCATAGGATAATCATTGAGTTCCCTTTAAAGCATTGTGATGGCATTCTAATATCGATATTACAAAATGTGGGCATTTTAAGCATTGTAGATTAGTGTTAGAAATTCATTGAAGAGTTGATTTATCAAAGTGGATTATTTGACGCTATGTATATGTTTTGAAGTGTATGCTATCTAGTTTGAGCTACGACTGTTATGGGATTCTATTCATTGTGTGAATAATTGCAGGTTTATGCACTCACTAAGGAAAGGGATACACTTCGCCGAGAGCAGAATAAAAAAAGTGATGCAGCTGCTCTCCTGAAAGAAAAGGATGAAATAATTAATCAAGTTATGGCAGAAGGTAACAGAGTCTGTAATCAAGTCTAAATCTCTATCATCTAGACTTTAGTGGACATTGAATAATTTCATCTGTAGGGCTTTGCTGTTGTAAGTAATAAGTTTCTTCATTGAAGCATGTTAAGAGTTTAATTGGTGGAGATTATTGAGGTCCTTTTTTTTATTTACGCTCTCTCTCATCTCAGGTGAACAGCTTTCCAAAAAGCAGGCTGCCCAAGAATCCACTATTAGGAAACTAAGGGCTCAGGTATGTGGACTACTTATTGTATTTTCCCACAAAATTAATTTTTTTTATATGCCTACATATTATAATAATCCCTTTATTTACTTTGTTTTTAATGAAAGCTAGATTAGAGAGCTTGAGGAGGAGAAGAAAGGTTTGACTACAAAACTACAGGTACTAGAATACTGAAAGCATTATTAGAATTTTTTTTTTTCTGGTACCATTTATGAATTAATTCTCTTCAGTCACAATGGAAAATGAATAGCAGAAATTTCATGTCGTATAGATTAGACAGTGTCGCTGTTTGGTTAATGTCATTTAATCCAGGTAGAGGAGAATAAGGTTGAAAGTATCAAGAGGGACAAGACAGCTACAGAGAATTTGTTGCAAGAGACTATCGAAAAACATCAAACAGAACTTGCAGCACAGAAGGAATATTATACTAATGCTTTGGCTGCTGCTAAGGAGGCTGAAGCATTAGCAGAGGCACGTGCCAACAGTGAAGCAAGAACAGAGCTAGAAACTCGCCTAAGAGAAGCTGAGGAACGAGAATCTATGCTGGTCCAGGCACTGGAAGAATTGAGGCAAACATTAAGTAGAAAGGAACAACAGGTTTCAGGACACTGCTTTTAAGATCAGGATACTGCTTTTAAGTTTTAATGTTTTCCTTTTATCAAAATGAAAAAAAAGAGAGAAGTTTCAACATGTTCTTCATCCATATTCAGGCAGTCTTCAAAGAAGATATGCATCGCAGAGACATTGAGGACCTTCAGAAACGTTACCAGGTGTGCTCCCTTGCTCTCTACTTGTCCTTAAATTATTTAGCTTTATGAGGATCTTGCTTTTTTTGTTTTATTAAGTTTTAGCAACTTCATTTGTGCTTTTGGTAGTTTGTATCATTTGGATACTGTTTTTTATCTAGGCAAGTGAAAGACGGTGTGAGGAACTGATTACACAAGTTCCAGAATCCACAAGGCCACTTTTAAGGCAAATCGAAGGCATGCAGGTTAATACATGTGATCCAAAATTGATTTTCCTTCTGTTTTTAGTTCAGCTGTTTGGGATCTGTACTTGACTAGAATTCACCTGATAACAGGAAACAAATGCCAGAAAGGCCGAAGCTTGGGCTGCTGTTGAAAGATCTCTCAATTCTCGACTTCAGGTCTCTAGAATACTTTTTTGAATTTAATTTTGGAAACTTTTCCACTGGATATTATTGTATTTCCTTATCTTTTCCGATTGATTCTACAGGAAGCAGAGGCTAAAGCTGCAACTGCCGAGGAAAGAGAGCGATCTGTGAATGAACGCTTATCTCAAACCTTGTCTCGAATTAATGTCCTTGAGGCTCAGGTTCTGCATTTTCTTGAGTGAAATCATGTCTAGAAGGGCAGTTTATGGAAGTATGACTTACTTTAATGATGAATTACAGATTTCATGTCTTAGAGCAGAACAGACTCAGTTAAGTAGGACTCTTGAAAAGGAGAGACAAAGAGCAGCTGAAAGTAGACAGGAATACCTCGCAGCAAAGGAGGAAGCTGACACTCAAGAAGGTCGTGCGAGACAGCTTGAGGAACAAATTAGAGACATTAGGCAGAAACACAAGCAAGAGTTACAGGAGGCATTGATGCATAGGGAGCTTCTTCAGCAGGTAGAGCTTCTGCATATCTTTCATTAAATTTCTTTTATCTATCATTTCACATATAACTTGGCTAATAGAATGAACTGTCCAAAGCGAAATATTCGATATCTGGTGCATGGATTTTCTGGGTAAAAGTTACATAAGAAAGCACTTGCTTTTATTATTGACTTTTCCACATTATGTGGATGGTTTGAATAGAACAAATGTTAGTGATCTAATGTAGAATGTTTGGGCAAATGTAAGAAACAGAAACCGTGTAAAAAATGATGAAGTATGGTATTGCTGGTAACACTGTTAACTTCCTTTCATTGTATTCGTATTAGAACATTTGTGATTATTGTTTTCCATGTTTCTGAATTAAGCTCTTCATTTTGGCCAGGAGATAGAAAAAGAAAAGGCTGCTCGATCAGATCTGGAGAGGATTGCCCGTGTTCATTCTGCTGCATTATCAGATCAAACGCCCACAACAAAGTCAAATACCGCCTTTGAGAATGGTGTGATGCTCTTCTTCTCTTTACTTCATTTGTCTTAGTTGTCTCTGATATTTTCTAATATTCTTTTGTGATGAAGGGAACCTGTCTCGGAAACTTTCTAGTGCAAGCTCCCTGGGAAGCTTGGAAGAAAGCCACTTTCTGCAAGCATCATTGGATTCGTCAAACAGTTTTACCGATAGGAGAAACCCTGGAGAACTAAGCATGAGTCCTTACTATATGAAGAGCATGACGCCCAGTTCTTTTGAAGCTGCACTGCGTCAGAAGGAGGGTGAACTTGCTTCATATATGTCACGTTTGGTATGATTTGTCTTCATTTCCAGTTCATAGTTCTATTGTTTCTTTGAACTTATAATATGTAAATTATATAGTTTACTTAGCTGTTAGTTCATAGGACAGTGATCTTGATGACATTTTTTAATGAAAATTCAGGCATCCTTGGAATCTATCCGTGATTCACTTGCTGAGGAATTGGTCAAAATGACAGAACAGGTGAGCTAGCTTCTTGTTTACTTCTTACTGCCTACTGCCTACTGCCTACTGCCTACTGCCTACTGCCTACTGCCCCCCTTGCTTGTCATTAAACAACATGTATATCCGCACTGCAGTTTGAAAAGTTGCGTGGGGAGGCTGCTGTGTTACCTGGCTTACGATCAGAGCTAGAAGCACTGAGGAGGCGTCACTCTGCTGCTTTGGAGTTGATGGGAGAACGTGATGAGGAGGTAATTTTCTCTTTGCCAACTTTTATTTTCAAAGATACAATATTTCAGACGCCATTTGGAGGTCAGTCTTTGGATATAATGGTTAGGCAGGGCTTTGCCTGCCTGTTCCGTGTAAGTAAAGTCAAAGCACTTCTATAAACTTATAGAGGAACTCATCCTTCTTGGCCTTGTAAATTTTCTTCTTGTGAAATGCTTCAGAGCTCAGACAAAAGCATGGCACAAAAGAATCGTCCCCTTCTTTCCATAAAATCTAAGAAATCAAATGAAAGAAAAAACACTATACAAGCTATGCTCCAAATATAAAAGGGGGGTCAAAAGAGAAAAGAAAATGATGCTTAAAACTGTATTTATACTGAGGCTTTAGACTTCAGTAATATCTTGACTGTCCTGTTTCCTTTTCCTATTATTTTTTGAAATAGAAAAGTTTACTGCTCTTTATCTAAAAGATGTTCAATGTGTTTAGTTGGAGGAGCTTCGTGCGGATATTGTAGACTTAAAGGAAATGTACAGAGAACAAGTCAACTTGCTTGTGAATAAGGTACTTGCTAACCAGGATATTTTGGTCCATAAATCTCCTAGTTACTTGTCCTCACTTCCTCTCAGAATACTTTCCCTTTTCTTGTACTTGTCCATTTTGCTTTCTAACCTTGCTGCATATTTTTACAGATCCAGATGATGAGTTCATCAATGGGTAACGCCTAATTTGTCTGAAGAAGGTGGAACTTAGCAACTGTTTGAGATGGCCATGCCTTTGAGCTTGTGTGATATCTATTGGGACAGTAATCGTATATTGAAGATATGATATGCCTTTGATATCTGGAAAATGATCCCTTCTAGCTCTTAATTGAGAGATTTAAAATCATGTTTGTGTGGGCAACAGATACTGAAAGTCACTCTTGTTAAATATAATTTGTATTGTGCCTAGGTGAATGTTGTATAGTCAATATCTTTATACCACATTCTAACTGCGAAAGATCCTAATAATTTTTCATCAAGATAGGTAACCATATAGGGATTTTTTTGAGTGTGTGTGATGCTCCAAATAAAATATATATTCCTTGAATCTGACCATGTTATGCTCCCCCATCCCCCGCTTTTACCATGCGGTAAGTAGTATGGACAATTGCGAATGACAATTTTTATTATGTTCATAGTTTGGTTTGGTCTAGTTAAATAGTATTTATTTTTATCAACGACGTGGCCGAATTTTTCAGTCACATGGATAAACTACATGCTAATTAAGGGCTATCGGCATCAAATATTCTATTCAATTCCAGGAAAAAAAAGTTTACATAATTTCTTCTTCTTCCCAAATAGGGATTCGGTGCAAGAGAAAAGAGATATAAACATGGTCTAAGTAGTTGTGTTGCCTATGATCTTTAGGTTCTTATAACCCGTTATAAATTTTTTGTGCGTAATGATTATTATGCTTGGAGATTTGGTAATGATAATTATTCATAATTAATTGGAAATTTAATTTACTATTATAAGTAAATAGTCTATAACGTTTAGCTATACACCGAAGAGGATCAACTAAGATCTTTTAAAATGAAGGTGATTGTAAAGTGAAAAGTGGGAAAGATTATTCATCTTTGAAGACACACACTGCTTATTTTGATCGCACTTATTTTCCTCATTTAAGTCATTACATTTAATTGCAATCCTTGTCTAAGAAGAAAAGGCACATGATTGTATGTACAAAGGGTGCGTTTCGATAAATTCTTTAAACAAAAGTACTTTGTTTTACTTAAAACTTTTAGTAGAGCTATCGTTTCCAAGAATTTTTTTATCATAGTTTTATTGAAAATCACTTTTATTTTATTTTATTTTTAAGAAGTTGAGTATCGTGAACTATGGAAAAAAGTGGCACTTTAATTCTTTTTTTATTTTATTTTTAAATTTTATCTAAATATATATTTTTTTTAAGTACAAACTCACCTAAACTTAATTTTCCTTTTATAATTGTTAACCACATACAAAGTCTAAAATAAAATAAATAAATAAGAAACATGTAGGGTAGTAACATTGAGCAGGAGGCGTGGAAGGCAGTGACACGTGGCGTGGCGCCAATACCTGGCAAGCAGTGGAAAAGTTCGGTTAGAGAGGAACACGAAAGGCTAGGGTGCGTGCGATTGCAGAGGATAACTCCCTTCTTGCTAGGTGTTTGATCGCTGAGACTCAGAGAGAGCTGTGTGTGTGTGGGGCAAATGCAAGGAGCTTTGGCCACAAGCACACTGTACACTCACTCTCACTCACTGCGCATTTTAGCCCTCACCTCACTAACCGCTTTCGAAATCCTCGCCCGCTTCGCTTGGACCCTTCGTTTAGTCTTTCTTGCCACTGACTCAAACTCAACCAAAAGCGCATTTTAGCCACCACTGCCCTCCTTTCACTTTCTGTTTCAATCGCATCGCTTTTTGTCTCCATCTCTGCATTTCCAACGCTTTTCTCACTCTCCATCCACACGACGACAACCTTCACCTCTTTCTCTCTCTTGATTCATTACAATGTACGTTAGCATTTCATTTCTTACTACTTACTTATTGCGATTCTCCATTTGTAATGTTAAATAAGCTTTTTGATTTGCAATTGCTCCGAAAATGGTGAGAATCCACCACCCGCTACAATTATATTTGCTTCTTGTTCTTGAATGGTTCAGATTCATGAGTTTCAGATCAGAGATTATTTATTTATTTATTTTTTTTTAAAGAATGTTGTTGTAGTTGGTCAGTTCTCTTGTATTTGAAGCTGTTTTGAGTGTCATGTGTTGTTGCCACTGATGAATTTCATTGGTTTTGATTTGTTGTTGTGGTGATGGTGCAGCCTGAGAAACAGTATTCTCTTCCCAAGTTTGGGGAAGGTTTTTATATTTTCGCCATGCGGGGAAGGTACGTTGATCCTTATAAGAGAGTCACGTCCAGGGAACAGATATTTCCCAGTGATAAAGAAGATAATACAGGTAAAAAAAACTTTATTATTATTATTATTTTTTTTTTTTTTATATAAAGTACTTGCATTCTTTCAATTAGAAAGTAGCGGAAAATTGCTCTTATACGGAGTAATTCTGCGAGTTATTAAAGTTATATTCATTACAATGTAATATACTAATCGAGGAATTGAATATTGCAACTTAGACCGAGCTGTTGAGGAAATATGTCTTTTAAAATGGATTATAGTAGGTTGCAATTCGGCTATAATGTTTTCATCATATCATTATGTGTTTGTCTGCCTGTGGTTGTCATGAAGTTTATGCTGATTAATACTTTCTTCTTTTTCTGACAATCCATTTCCTTTATGAGCTTGTGTTTTTTGGTTTTGAAATAGCAAGAAAAATTGTGCATTTGTACATGCAACACTGGCAAAACCCATTTGGGAAAATTTGATTTTAATGATGTCACTGACATAAGAATTTCACTCCTCGTGGCTTTAGTGCGTTTGCTGAGTGGCAAACCTTCTTGGCGGCGCTCTTTGCGGCATGTACTGGTGGCTTCTCTTACTTCATTCTTATTTGGTTACCATCTTGGGTATGTTCTTCAACTGTGAGCCTTAATCCAGACTCGTTCTTCTTGTGTCAGTAAGAAATTATCCATTTCTTTTTTCTATTGTTAATGCAGAGTAGTCAATGAAACTTTGGAGAGCATATCCATAGATCTCGGCTTTAGTGGGAATACTATGGCTGAAGGTGCTTCATCAAATTCATCTGATTGGCACTAGATCTGTTTATCATGATTATGCCTAAAATATATCAATTTTCTTTTATTGGTATGTTGATGAAGGTCTTGTGGTAAGCACATGTCTAGGAGGTGCTTTTGTTGGATGTCTGTTCAGTGGGTGGATTGCAGATGGGGTTGGGCGCAGAAGGGGTTTGCAGTTGAGCGCTTTGCCTATGTTCATTGGGGCATTAATGAGGTAATTGCTTCATAAGTCAATTTTTTTTCCTTTAATATTTGTATTACCTTGCTATCTACGCATTAAGAGGTAATTTTATGTCTACAAAGAAAGTGAAATCTATGCTGTTCACTAAAAGTATATATACTCAAACCTATATAGTATTCTCTCTGTAGGAAAACATTAATTTTCTACCATTCTTCTCAAATTTGTTTAACTAATGTGACTTCTTAGTTCTTCCCATTGTCAGAGAAATTTAACATTGGATCTTCCTTGATTTTGTTTCATGACAAATTGGCTTAACAAAGTCTCTCTTGTGTTTACCAATGAATTACTTTATGTCCAGTTCTTTGTCTATCCCTGATGTGTTAAGGTTGAGACTATCAAGACCAGAGGGAGTCATTATTTGCTTTCAAGCTGAGCTTTCCTACTGATAGTCAAATAGAACTGAAATCTGCATCAGAAAAAGCCACAGTAGAAAAAATTGAGAGCAATATTTTATTAATTTAATAACAATTATGATAACATAATGGACTGATGAAGAGACCTTTTCTTATGTTTTTTTTTTTTAATTATGCAAATTGTTCATGTTTGCTTGCTAATTCTTTTCAAATTAATGTCTTCCTAGTTCAAGATGTTTTTCTACATAAATCAGTGGACGAAATTAAAACAATGAAGAAATCTTTTCTCTCTCTCTCTCTCTCTCTCTCTCTTTGTAATGTGTGTGTGTATCTTCTAGTTTCTGCTATTTATTTTAAAATTATTGTCTACCTACTCAAAAATGCTTTTCTGCATAAAATTGTAGATAAAGCTAAGAACTTAATATTTACATCTTTTACAGTGCACCAGCGAAAAGCCTGTGGGGCATGCTTTTGGGAAGGTTATTTGTTGGCACTGGAATGGGACTTGGCCCACCTATTGCAGCTCTTTATGTGTCGGAGGTATATTAGATGATAGCATCAATATTATTTACTTATTGTACGAGAACTTGTTATTTTTCAATAGAGGTCTTTCCAGTTTTATAAAAACTTGCAAAATAACCCATTTGAAATTATAGGTCTCACCTCCAGCTGTAAGGGGTACTTTTGGGAGCTTA
Organism: Nissolia schottii; assembly: GCA_003254905.1. Classification (NCBI taxonomy): domain Eukaryota; kingdom Viridiplantae; phylum Streptophyta; class Magnoliopsida; order Fabales; family Fabaceae; genus Nissolia; species Nissolia schottii. Next base: position 1,789,531 of record QANU01095819.1, on the reverse strand, counting down.
ACTCAAATTGCAACATGTCTTGGACTTATGAGTGCTCTCTTTATTGGACTCCCAGCCAGGGAAATAGTGAGATGGTATGGAAATGTTAATATAGGCTTTGTAAATTTCACGGACATATTTACTGTAGACTTATCTATCAATTCCAAATTGTCACCGTTTCTTTATTTACATTTTTATTTTGAATGTTGGGTGTTATTTGGATATTTTGTGCTCAGGTGGCGGGTTTGTTTTTGGGTATCTACCATTCCTGCTGTAGCACTTGCCATTTTTATGCAGTTTTGTGCAGAGAGTCCTCATTGGCTTTTTAAGGTTATCTACTCACCAATGTAACTTATAAACAAATTTTTCAAGCATTAAGTAAACTTGATATATTTTGATGAGTTTGATTTCTACTATTTTCTCTCCTTTGTGTGGAACGAAGTGCTAGAAAAATTGGATCCTGACCTTGCATTGTAGATATATAAGAATCAACTAGACATTTGTTATGATAAAGTTTAATGCTTATGTAGAAATTAAGACTTGAAAGAAGAGCGTGTGTGTGAGAGAGAGAGGAGATAGAACCTACCTTTGTTTAGCTTGGCCCTGTAAATTAATACTACATGATGTCCATTTTTCATCTATCTTGGAACAATTTAATCATAAGATGACTTTCAGTTTTTTATTTCCCTTTCCAATTTGTAGTAATGGTGTTTGTCTACACGGGCACTTATAATTCTTTGACTTTATCCAGAGTGGAAGAAGCACTGAAGCTGAAGCAGCATTAGAGAAGCTCTTGGGAGGGATGCATGTGAAACCTGCAATGGCTGAACTGTCAAAGTCTGACAGAGGTGATGAGTCCAATACAGGAAAACTCTCAGAGTTGCTATATGGCCGCTATTTCAGAGGTATGCGAAAATAGTTTGGTTGTGAAACGTATATGGTTGTTTCTTCTAGATTATTCCTTCATCATATCATAATTTCCCCAAAATATTTGTTTGTCCATCCTATAGATGATTGCTTAACTAATAAATTTTTTTTGCAGTGGTTTTCATTGGATCCGTGCTTTTCGCTTTACAGCAGCTATCTGGAATAAATGCAGTTTTCTATTTCTCTTCAGCCGTTTTTAAAAGCTTTGGTGTGCCTTCAGCTCTTGCAAACACATGTGTAGGAATTTGCAATTTATTGGGTACGTTTTGGCTCTATTACCAGTTTACTTTTACTGATTTATTTTTGGAAATTGCTGTATGTTTCTCTCAACCTTGCTTTTATGCCACTTCAGGGTCAGTTCTTGCAATGGTTCTGATGGATAAACTTGGAAGGAAAGTGCTTCTCCTGGGGAGCTTTTTTGGCATGGTAAGAAGATAAAACGGAAGTTACAGCTTTGCAGAAATAAATCTTTTTAAAACCTAAATACTGCTTGCGTAAAATTTCATCAGAAAATTTCGGTAGATAACTCACTGTGACAGTGACCTCACTTAGGAAATCTATCATAGGTTTTCTCGAAATCACCAGGGGAGAAATCTAAGTTATTTCAATACAAGAAACTTTAAACCATACCCTTTTAGAATTTGGTTCAATCCTATTATTACATTTTCTATTGCACTTAACTAATTAGAATTATATTATCTGACCTTTTTCTTGTTTTCTGTGTCTAGGCAGTATCGATGGGTCTACAAGTACTTGCTGCAAGTTCTTTTGCATCGGGATCTGAAGCAATGTATCTATCTGTTGGCGGGATGTTGCTGTGAGTAGTCAGAAATCTTCTACTTGCATGGAGACAACAAAAAGCCAGAAAATAACAATTAACAATTATAATTTGGAAAAGGACGAACGAAAGGATTTTGCAGCACCATAAAATACATCCTAACATATACGGAAATTCAGTCAGTGATTTTTGAAAACCAATTAACGTGTGTAACTTATCTTTGCATCAGATGCAAAATTACACATATGCATTAACAAGTGGTTAACATGGTTTGTAAACTTACCTTTGCATGCACTTTGATTCTTGATTGCTGCATAGGTTTTTGGACACAGCTTATGGATCTGAAATAGTACATTCCTTCTTTGGTTCTGCAAATTTACTAAACAGATCTTTGCAAACTCGATATCTCATTTTACATGATAAGTGTTGGCTAAATGTGGAACGGACAATGCAGGTTTGTTCTAACATTTGCTCTTGGTGCTGGTCCTGTTCCGGGTCTCCTGTTGTCTGAAATTCTACCTGGCCAGATTAGAGCAAAGGCAATGGCAATTTGTATGGCTGTGCATTGGGTAATTTTCTTTTGCTTTTTCTTCATCTTTTAACACTTCCAGGGAGTTATTTATACGTTTATGTTCCAGTAATATCCTTTATGCTTGTGCCATGTGAGTTTAACTTTTAAGTTAATTGGTAATCTGATATGGTATCCGAATCAGAATATGGACGTTGGGTTTAGAATTTGAAACTTCTTTGAGTTGCTTATACTCTTCTTTAACAGGTGATAAACTTCTTTGTTGGTCTTTTGTTTTTGAGCTTGCTGGAGCAACTTGGGGCACAAGTCTTGTACACTATTTTTGGTTCGTTTTGTGTGATGGCTGTGGTTTTTGTGAAGAAAAATGTCCTTGAAACGAAAGGGAAGTCACTTCAAGAAATTGAGATTGCACTCCTTTCACAAGAAGAAACATAAACGAACTTATAGGGGGCCAGAGGATGAGGTATAACCATAATTGCATCCGTTGAAAGTCCTTTGCAAATTTTTTGTTTCTTTTTCACGTGGGATTGATGAACATGTTATCACCATTGATCCTTCAGATGAAGTGTAATTCGTATGATATGATAGAAGTGATTTGTGGAAGTCCTTTCTATCTAGTGAACGAGGTACACTAATTAAATTAGAAAAAATATACTAAACTCCTCGTGAGTCATAACTTGTGGCCTAGGTTTTCTATTGTGACAATTGAAATTGTATGTTTGTGAGACACGCTATGTGAGAATTTCTCCATTGAGTATGCGTTGTTATTTGACTTGACTTATGGTACTTATTATTGTAAATGCACGTACCGAACTTCAGATGTCAACATTTCCTGCCATTAGCCGTGTGTGTTAAATTTCCAAATTCTGCTATATCCAATACTTCCACACATTTCAACGTCTAGTTTTTAAACTCCACTTGTCCACTTCCAAAGCATATATATAATACGGCTATACAGGCTAAGACCATTTACAAGGAAACACGCCAGCTACTGGCCCCTCTTTTGATTTGACTTTCTAAATTTTCTTAATGCAAATTGCATGGCTCAATCATTATCCTAGTTCTTATTTGTTTGATGTAGACTTCATGGTTAGGGTCTCTTAATTCGTTGTGGAATAACAAGATTTACTTCGAAGAATCAGTGTATGAAGTAATCAAAGTCTATCAATTGAACTTATTTTGCATGCCTTCTTCTCGATACTAAAATTAGTAACAGCAGTCATCACTCATACTAAGCAATTAATTTGGTTTCTTAAGATAATGGTTCAACAGAATAAAAATACTTAGAAGCGTGAGATGTCATACAAGACATTATTTGAGAACTTTCAAGATGAATTAATTCAAAATTGCATTTCCCTTTCTTTTGACCCTTTTTTTTGGTTGTTATTTTATCTTTTGTCAATAAATACGAAGGATGCGCGAGGCTTCTCGTCATTGACTTACGAAGTTTGAATGACCTCCAACACACCCCAATATCCTTCGAAATTCAAATAATGAAACGTGAAAAATATTATATAAGTAAATGCTAGAGTTTCATTTAGAAGTTCATTATTTGGAAAGCATTAAGCAAGCAGCTTCTCCTATTAAGTACTAGGCTTCATCTATCATATTTGTTGGCCTTGTTCATCAACTTTGAAGGAAAAAGGTGAGAGAGATGCAGATCAATGAGGATCAAAAGATTCAGCAGAATGAAGTTGTTGCCTCAGTGACTCCAAGGTATGAAGCAGATCATATGATTCAGCAGATAGGGAGTCCATGGAGTACTGGACTATTTGATTGCCATGAGAATCAAACAAATGGTAATAACTTCTTTAGTTTATATCCTTTTATTCTTAAATTCATTTGTATGGCTAGATTATCTGTTTCAACTTATTTTGAAAATGACAGCAACAACAATTAAGCCTTATCACACTAAATAGGATCAGCTACATGGATCAAACCATAAATCGTATTGATATTCAAACCATTAACATAGCTACCAAAAAGTGACTTATGTGTCAAGATTAGCGTTGAGTTGGTATTTAATAGAGCAAATTTTAGGCTTCATGCAGTGAAATTGACATATTGTAAATTGAGTTTAATTACTATGAATTTACACTGTCATCCAATTATCTATTGTCATGTTAGCTAAAGTGGTTAAGTCTCACGTAACAATTAAACTGTTGTATATTTATAATTACCTCAGCTGAAGATTGAACTACATAACATTGTTCTTGAATGCATAACATCATTGTTTTAAGCATTGTCTTGAGAACAACAACTAGCTACTTTCCAATCACATTATTGTTTCATTGACAAAGCATAATATGTGCAACATGGTTGGTCTAATTATATATGGTTAACCTTTTTTCCTCTTTTGGAAATGGCAGCTGTTATGACGTCATTTTTACCTTGTGTAATGTTTGGGCAGATAGCAGAAGTATTGGATGGCGGAGAACTGAGTAAGGGCCCTGAGGCTCACCCTTAATTCACTCTTTTCTTCTTGTTACGATTTTATAATTTTGCTTCACTCACAAGATTAAGAGAACTAATGAAAATTTATCAATACTTTAACCCTTAGTTTCTCATCAATTACCATCATTTCAACTTTCTCTTATAAAGTGAATCCTTCACTTCAAATCTACAATTTTTTCCATCTCTATTGTTTCATACAACTCCATGTACTTTGCTCATTTAAATCAAAATGTGTGCAATATATGTTTAACTCATTTTACTATAATAAGAAGAATAAAATCTGTTTTAAGAATTTTGCTCTCAGAACAGTTTTTTAAATGTGAAATGATCAAAGTAAAAGTAATAGAGTTTGTCACTGCAATGTGTAATCATGGAGTTCAAGTTTGTTGAGTGTTTATGTCATTCCATTTATCCATTGATTCAAATAATTTCAGGTTGTCCTCTGGGGAGCTTCATATATCTATTAATGATGCCTGCATTGTGCTCTCAATGGATTATGGGGTCAAAGTACAGAACAAAGTTAAGGAAGAGGTATAATTTGGTGGAAGCTCCATATACAGACATAGTCTCTCACATCTTTTGTCCATGTTGTTCCCTCTGTCAGGAGTTCAGAGAGCTTAAAATTAGAGGACTTGACCCTGCTCTTGGTAATTAATTGACCCTACTCCTCATGTTCACTTTTCCATTTTTTTTCCTCCTCTTATACAAATACATCATTAATAAAAGGAACTAAGGTTGATATAGCTTCACATTTTGGTGCATAATTATGATTTATAATATATTTTGTGTGTGCAGGATGGAATGGCATTCTTGCACAACAACGTGCAGGACAGCAAAGTGATCAAACATTGAACAAACCTCCTGCAAGCCAAATCATGTCAAAGTGATCAACACAGTTCTTTCATCATTAGGAGGGGAGATGCCAAAGTTAATTGAGAATTGAATTTCTTTTGATTGGTGTTTGTTTCAATTTGTGATGGCTTGTAACCCAATTATAAGAAAATAGTGTAATGTGTTCTTTTGTGGAACCTTTTCTTTTACAACATTATTTACACATGTTCTGTTTTTTTCCTACTAGAATATTAAAGGTTGGGCATTGATTAAGGAGCAAAAGAGACATAACACCTTCTCTATTTCATACCTCTTACATTAATAACCATTTTCATATGTTATAGCCCTGTTTTATCGTTAAAAATAAATTTTATTATTAGTATACATTATAACATTGCATTTTCACTCAAAAATAATTTTCAGTAAAGTGCAATTTCCAAATCCTATGACCTTCTATTTTTCACTAAAAATGACTTCTTAGGTTAATGGTCAATCTTTCATAGGTTATAATTATGTCTTTTTGTTGAAAAACAAAGTTTGTCGTTAATATGTATTTTTCGTAGGCTATAACTTTAGATTTTTACTCAAAAATGATATTCGGTAAATTGCATTTTCTATAGCCTTTGACCTCACTTTTTCACTAAAGAGAATTTATTAGATTAATGATCATTTTTCATAGGCTATAGTCATGCCTTATTCATTGAAAACAAAGTTTATCATTAATATACATTTTTCGTAGGCGATCCTTAGATTTTCACTCAAAAATGATTTTCCATAAACTGAAATTATCGTGGCCTTTGTCCTTCTCCTTTTCGCCAAGAATCTCTTCTTAGATTATTAGTCATATTTTATAGGCTATAACCATATCTTTTACATGATACAAAGTTTATCGTTAATATACATTTTTGTAGGCTATACCATCGAATTTTCACTCAAAAATGATTTTCGGTAAATTGCAATTTTCGTGGCCTTTGACCTTCACTTTTTCACTAAAAAAGACTTTTTAGTTTAATGACCATTTTTCATAGACTATAACCATGTCTTATTTGTAAAAAAACAAAGTTTATTGTTAATGTGCAATTTTCGTGGGTTAGCATTGAATTTTTACTCAACCAATTTTCTATAAATTGCAATCCATAACCTTTGACCTTCTATTTTTCACTAAAAATGACTTCTTAGATTAAAGGTAATTTTTCATAGGCCATATCTTATTCGTCAAAAACAAAGTTTATCATTAAAGTGCGTTTTTCGTAAGCTATAGCTTTTGATTTTAACTCAAAATAATTTTTGATAAATTGCAATTTTCGTACCCTATAACCTTCTTTTTCTCACTAAAAACGACTTCTTAGATTAATGGTCATTTTTCATAAGTTATAGTCATGTTTTATTCGTCAAAAACAAAGTTTATCATTAATATTTATTTCTTGTAGGGTATAACCTGTGATTTTCACTCAAAAATAATTGTCTATAAATTGCTATTGTTGTACCTTATGACGCCCTACTTTTCACTAAAACTGACTTTTTTTATTAATGGCAATTTTTCATAGGCTATAGGCCTTGTCTTCTTCATTAAAAAAACTTTATTGTTAATATGCATTATAGCATTCAATTTTCACTCAAATAATTTTATGTAAAATGCAATTTCAGTAGCCTATAACCTTTTATTTTTCACTAAAAAATGAATTCTTAGATTCATGGTCATATTTCATAGGCTATAGCCATGCCTTTTTTTTTTTGTAAAAAGCAAATTTTACCATTAATATGCATTTTTCGTAGGCTACTTGGATTATCACTGTAGCCTTTGTCCTTCTCCTTTTCACCAAAAATGACTCCTTAAATTAGTGGTCATTTTTCATTCACTCTAACCATGTCTTAGTCATCAAAAACAAAGTTTATCATTAATATAATTTTTTTCGTTGGCTAACATTAGATTTTTACTCAAATATGATTTTCGGCAAATTACAATTTCTGTACCCAATAACCTTTTTTTTAAAACTAAAAATGACTTATTAGATTAATGGTAATCTTATATAGCATATAACATGTCTTTGTCGTGAAAAACAAAGTTTATTGTTAATATGCATTTTTTGTAGGCAATATCCTTAGATTTTTTCTCAAAAATGATTTTTGGTAAATTGCCACAAAAATGACTTATTAGATTAATGACCATTTTTCATAACTATAGCCATGTCATATTTGTCAAAAATAAACTTTATCGTTAGGATGCATTTTTCGTAGGTTATAACATTGAATTTTCACTCAAAATAATTTTTGGTAACTTGCAATTTCAGTAGCCTTTGACATTTTCTTTTTCACTAAAAATGACTTCGTCGATAAAATGTCATTTTTCATAGGCTATAGTTATATCTTATTCGTGAAAAATAAAGTTTATCGTTAATAAACTTTTTTTGTAAGCTATAACCTTATATTTTCACTAAAAAAGGATTTTCGGTAAATTGCAATTTTTTTAGCCTTTGGCCATCTCTTTTTCTTTAAAAACAACATCTTAGATAAATGACCATATTTAATAGGCAATAGTCTTAAATTTTCACTCAAAAATGATATTTCTGTAAATTGTAATTTCCGTAGCTTTTGTCCTTCTCTTTTTCACCAAAATTGCCTTCTTAGATTATTTTTCATCTCTCATAGGCTATAGCCATGTCTTTTATGTGAATTACAAAGTTTCTTGTTAATGTGCATTTTTTTAGGCTACAACCTTAGATTTTCTCTCAAAAATGATTTTCGGTAAATTGCAATTTATATATAGCCTTTGACCTTTACTTTTTCACTAAAAATGACTTCTTAGATTAATTTTCATTTTATTCGTCAAAAATAAAGTTTATCGTTAATATAAATTTCTTTGTAGGCTATATGGAGTTTTACTCAAATATGATTTTTGGTAAATTACAATTTTTATACCCTATGACATTCTATTTTTCACTAAAAAAAGGTTCTTAGATTATTGGTCATCTTTCATATGTCATAACCTTGTCTCTTTTGTGACAACAAGTTTATCATTAGTATGCATTTTTCGTAACTGGATATTCACTTAAAAATGACTTTTGGCAAAATGCAATTTTCGTGTTCTATGACCTTCTATTTTTCACTACAAAGGCTTTTTTTTTATATTATTGGTCATCTTTAATAGGTTATAGCCATGTTTTTTTCATGAAATACAAAGTTTACCGTTAATATGCATTTTTCGTTGGCTATAGTCTTAAATTTTCACTCAATTTTTTTCGGTAAATTGTAATTTCTGTAACTTATGACCTGTTTTCATTGAAAATGACTTCTTAGATTGGTCATCTTTCACATGCCATAGCCATATCTTTTTTGTGAAACACAAAGTTTATCGTTAATAAGCATTTTTCTTAAGCCATAGCTTGAATTTTCACTCAAAAATTATTTTCAGTAAATTGCAATTTTTGTAGCCTTTGACCTTCACTTTTTCACTAAAAATGACTTCTTAGTTTAATGATCATTTTTCATAGGCTATAGCCACTTCTTATTAGTCGAAAACAAAGTTTATCGATAATAGGCATTTTTGTAGGTTATAGCCTTGGATTTTCACTCTAAAATGATTTTCAGTAAATTGCAATTTTTATATACTATGACCTTCTATTTGTCACTACAAATGACTTCTTAAATTATTGGTCATCTTTCATAGACTATAGCCACATCTTTTTCATGAGAAAAAATTGTTAATATACATTTTTTGTAGGTTATAGATTTAGATTTTCAGTAAAAAAATGATTTTCGGTAAATTGCAATTTTCATACCTTTTGACCTTCACTTTTTCACTTAAAATGACTTCTTAGATTATTGGTCATCTTTCATTTGCTATAGCCATGTCTTTTTTGTAAATACAAAGTTTGTCATTAATATTCATTTTTCATAGGCTATAGCATTGGATTTTCACTGAAAAATATTTTTCAGTAAATTGTAATTTCCGTACGTTATGACCTTCTATTTTTCACTAAAAATGGCTTCTTAAATTATTGGTCATCTTTCATTGGTTATTCTCATGTCTTTTTTGCAAATACAAATGTTATCTTTAATATGCATTTTCCGTAGGCTATAGCCTTTGATTTTCACTCAAAAATAATATTTGGAAAATTGCAATTTCCTAGCCTTTGAGCTTCATTTTTTTTTCACTAAAAATGACTTCTTATTTTGATGACCATTTTTCATAGGCTATAGCTATTTCTTATTCGTCAAAAAGAAAGTTTATGGTTAATATGCATTTTTTGTAGTCTATAGCATTGGATTTTAGTCAAAAATGATTTTCTGTAAATTTCAATTTGTGTACCCTATACCTTCTCTTTTGCACAAAAAATAACTTCTTAGATTATTAGTCAAATTACATAGCTTATAGCCATGTCTTTTCCGTGAATTACAAAGTTTATTAGTATTATGTATTTTCCATAGGTTGTAACCTTGAATTTTCACTCAACAATGATTTTCATTAAATTGTAATTTTTGTTGCCTTTGACCTTCACTTTTCCTCTATAAAGCTCTTCTTAGTTTAATGACAATTTTTCATAAGCTATAACATTTTCTTATTCGTTAAACGCAATATTTATCGTTAATAGGCATTTTTCGTAGAGCCTTCGAATATCACTCAAAAAAGATTTTCTATAAATTGTATTTTTTGTAGTCTTTGACCTCTTTTTCACTAAAAACGACTTCTTAGAGTATTGTCCATTTTTCCATATGTAATAGCCTGGTCTTCTTCATTAAAAAATAAATTGTATTGTTAATATGCAATATAACATTGGATTTTCACTCAAAAATAATTTTCGGTAAAATGAAATTTTTGTAGCCTATAAGCTTCCATTTTACATTGAATACGACATCTTAGATTAATGGTCATCTTTCAGAGTCTATACCCATGTCTTTTTTGTAACATCCCGATTTTTCTTAGAGAAATAACCGTACACATAAATATCCAATTAATTTCTAATCATGATTAGAGAATAAAAATGGAAAATTATTAGGTAGAATATCCCTAGGAAATAAAACGTGTTACGGTAGGAAATTCGGCAGACAACTGAACGCCCGCCGTTCGCCGATGAAATTTCCTGACGCGGAAAAGGTGTCCGTGAAAATATTTCCCCGGAGAAAAATTCACAAACACCTTTAAATGTTAATACCCTTAGGTAGGGGGTAATTAGAGGATCGCGACGGTATAAACGGAATATTTTTTGGACGACCGTGCGCGACGCACCGACACTG